>JBAIAA010001073.1:0-163459 GCA_037893245.1 Crossaster papposus
AAAAGAGAGCAGATTATGCATTTAAGTTAGTCCTGAAACTTTCTGACATAGGGGATACTGTTAACCCAAATTAAAATATAAATTTCTTTTGATTTATATATAATTGGACTAAATTTTGATTGAAAATATGTTAAAATACCTGTGAAATCATTCACAAATAACAAATTTGTACAAAAGTTGGCATATGACATCGGACGATGAATATGTTTCTGCTCTGCAAATTTCAGAAAGGTACGTGAAATTTTACACCACTAAAATATCAATATCTGCGAAAAATGTGTTTTTTTTGTTGCTGGGCAAGTTTTGCCTAAAAATGATGAAAATTTCCCGTAATATCAGTTGTGAATGACCAATCGACACACAATTTTAAATAAGAAAGCAGATTATGCATTCAAGTTAGTCCTGAAACTTTCTGACATAGGGGATACTGTTAACCCAAATTAAAATATAAATTTCTTTTGATTTATATATAATTGGACTAAATTTTGATAGAAAATATGTTAAAATACCTGTGAAATCATTCACAAATAACAAATTTGTACAAACGTTGGAATATGACATCGCACTCGCACAATGAATATGTTTCTGCTCTGCAAATTTCAGGAAGGTACGTACAATTTTAAACCCCTAAAATATCAATATCTGCGAAAAATGTTTTTTTTTTGTTGCCGGGCAAGTTTTGCCTAAAAATGATGAAAATTTCCCGTTATATTAGTTGTGAATGACCAATCGACACAACATTTAACATAAAAGAGCAGATTATGCATTCAAGTTAGTCCTAAAACTTTCTGACATAGGGGATACTGTTAATCCAAATTAAAATATCAATTTCTTTTGATTTATATATAATTAAACTAAACTTTGACTGAAAATATGTTAAAATACCTGTGAAATCATTCACAAATAACAAATTTGTACAAAAGTTGGCATATGACATCGCACGATGAATATGTTTCTGCTCTGCAAATTTCAGAAAGGTACGTGAAATGTTACACCCCTAAAATATCAATATCTTCGAAAAATGTGTTTTTGTTGTTGCTGGGCAAGTTTTGCCTAAAAATGATGACAATTTCCTGTAATATCAGTTGTGAATGCCCAATCGACACAAAGTTTGAAATAAAAGAGCAGATTATGCATTCAAGTTAGTCCTAAAACTTTCTGACATAGGGGATACCGTTAACCCAAATTAAAATATAAATTTATTTTGATTTAAATATAATTGGACTAAATTTTGACTGAAAATATGTTAAAATACCTGTGAAATCATTCACAAATAACAAATTTGTACAAAAGTTGGCATATGACATCGCACGATGAATATGTTTCTGCTCTGCAAATTTCAGAAAGGTACGTGACATTTTACACCCCTAAAATATCAATATCTGCGAAAAATGTGTTTTTTTGTTGCCGGGCAAGTTTTGCCTAAAAATGATGAAAATTTTCCGTAATATCAGTTGTGAATGACCAATCGACACAAAATTTGAAAAAAGAGAGCAGAGTATGCATTCAAGTTAGTCCTGAAACTTTCTGACATAGGGGATACTGTTAATCCAAATTAAAATATAAATTTCTTTTGATTTATATATAATTAAACTAAACTTTGACTGAAAATATGTTAAAATACCTGTGAAATCATTCACAAATAACAAATTTGTACAAAAGTTGGCATATGACATCGCATGAATATGTTTCTGCTCTGCAAATTTCAGAAAGGTACGTGAAATTTTACACCCATAAAATATCAATATCTGCGAAAAATGTGTTTTTTTGTTGCCGGGCAAGTTTTGCCTAAAAATGATGAACATTTCCCGTAATATCAGTTGTGAATGACCAATCGACACAAAATTTGAAATAAAAGAGCAGATTATGCATTTAAGTTAGTCCTGAAACTTTCTGCCATAGGGGATACTGTTAACCCAAATTAAAATATAAATTTCTTTTGATTTATATATAATTGGACTAAATTTTGACTGAAAATATGTTAAAATACCTGTGAAATCATTCACAAATAACAAATTTGTACAAAAGTTGGCATATGACATCGCACGATGAATATGTTTCTGCTCTGCAAATTTCAGAAAGGTACGTGAAATTTTACACCCCTAAAATATCAATATCTGCAAAAAATTTGGTTTTTTTTGTTGCTGGGCAAGTTTTGCCTAAAAATGATGAAAATTTCCCGTAATATTAGTTGTAATATTAGTTGTGAATGACCAATCGACACAACATTTGAAATAAAAGAGCAGATTATGCATTCAAGTTAGTCCTAAAACTTTCTGACATAGGGATACTGTTAATCCAAATTAAAATATAAATTTCTTTTGATTTATATATAATTAAACTAAACTTTGACTGAAAAATATGTTAAAATACTGTGAAATCATTCACAAATAACAAATTTGTACAAAAGTTGGCATATGACATCGCATGAATATGTTTCTGCTCTGCAAATTTCAGAAAGGTACGTGAAATTTTACACCCATAAAATATCAATATCTGCGAAAAATGTTTTTTTTTTTGTTGCTTGGCAAGTTTTGCCTAAAAATGATGAAAATTTACCGTAATATTAGTTGTGAATGACCAATCGACACAACATTTGAAATAAAAGAGCAGATTATGCATTCAAGTTAGTCCTAAAACTTTCTAACATAGGGGATACTGTTAACCCAAATTAAAATATAATTTTTTTTTGATTTATATATAATTGGACTAAATTTTGACTGAAAATACGTTAAAATACCAGTGAAATCATTCACAAATAACACATTTGTACAAAAGTTGGCATATGACATCGCACGATGAATATGTTTCTGCTCTGCAAATTTCAGAAAGGTACGTGAAATGTTACACCCCTAAAATATCAATATCTTCGAAAAATGTGTTTTTGTTGTTGCTGGGCAAGTTTTGCCTAAAAATGATGACAATTTCCTGTAATATCAGTTGTGAATGCCAATCGACACAAAGTTTGAAATAAAAGAGCAGATTATGCATTCAAGTTAGTCCTAAACTTTCTGACATAGGGGATACTGTTAACCCAAATTAAAATATAAATTTATTTGATTTATATATAATTGGACTAAATTTTGACTGAAAATATGTTAAAATACCTGTGAAATCATTCACAAATAACAAATTTGTACAAAAGTTGGCATATGACATCGCACGATGAATATGTTTCTGCTCTGCAAATTTCAGAAAGGTACGTGAAATTTACACCCCTAAAATATCAATATCTGCAAAAAATGTGGTTTTTTTTGTTGCCGGGCAAGTTTTGCCTAAAAATGATAAAAATTTCCCGTAATATCAGTTGTGAATGCCCAATCGACACAAAATTTGAAATAAAAGAGCAGATTATGCATTCAAGTTAGTCCTGAAACTTTCTGACATAGGGGATACTGTTAACCCAAATTAAAATATAAATTCCTTTTGATTTATATATAATTGGACTAAATTTTGATTGAAAATATGTTAAAATACCTGTGAAATCATTCACAAACATCAAATTTGTACAAATGTTGGCATATGACATCGCACTCGCACAATGAATATGTTTCTGCTCTGCAAATTTCAGAAAGGTACGTGACATTTTACACCCCTAAAATATCAATATCTGCGAAAATGTGTTTTTTGTTGCCGGGCAAGTTTTGCCTAAAAATGATGAAAATTTTCCGTAATATCAGTTGTGAATGACCAATCGACACAAAATTAAAAAAAGAGAGCAGAGTATGCATTCAAGTTAGTCCTGAAACTTTCTGACATAGGGGATACTGTTAATCCAAATTAAAATATAAATTTCTTTTGATTTATATATAATTAAACTAACTTTGACTGAAAATATGTTAAATACCTGTGAAATCATTCACAAATAACAAATTTGTACAAAAGTTGGCATATGACATCGCATGAATATGTTTCTGCTCTGCAAATTTCAGAAAGGTACGTGAAATTTTACACCCATAAAATATCAATATCTGCGAAAAATGTGTTTTTTTGTTGCGGGCAAGTTTTGCCTAAAAATGATGAACATTTCCCGTAATATCAGTTGTGAATGACCAATCGACACAAAATTTGAAATAAAAGAGCAGATTATGCATTTAAGTTAGTCCTGAAACTTTCTGACATAGGGGATACTGTTAACCCAAATTAAAATATAAATTTCTTTTGATTTATGTATAATTGGACTAAATTTTGATTGAAAATATGTTAAAATACCTGTGAAATCATTCACAAAAAACAAATTTGTACAAAAGTTGGCATATGACATCGGACGATGAATATGTTTCTGCTCTGCAAATTTCAGAAAGGTACGTGAAATTTTACACCCCTAAAATATCAATATCTGCGAAAAATGTGGTTTTTTTGTTGCTGGGCAAGTTTTGCCTAAAAATGATGAAAATTTCCCGTAATATTAGTTGTGAATGACCAATCGACACAACATTTGAAATAAAAGAGCAGATTATGCATTCAAGTTAGTCCTAAAACTTTCTGACATAGGGATACTGTTAACCCAAATTAAAATATAAATTTCTTTTGATTTATATATAATTGGACTAAATTTTGACTGAAAATATGTTAAAATACCTGTGAAATCATTCACAAATAACAAATTTGTACAAAAGTTGGCATATGACATCGCACGATGAATATGTTTCTGCTCTGCAAATTTCAGAAAGGTACGTGAAATTTTACACCCCTAAAATATCAATATCTGCGAAAAATGTGTTTTTGTTTTTGCTGGGCAAGTTTTGCATAAAAATGATGAAAATTTCCTGTAATATCAGTTGTGAATGCCCAATCGACACAAAGTTTGAAATAAAAGAGCAGATTATGCATTCAAGTTAGTCCTAAAACTTTCTGACATAGGGGATACTGTTAACCCAAATTAAAATATAAATTTCTTTTGATTTATATATAATTGGACTAAATTTTGACTGAAAATATGTTAAAATACCTGTGAAATCATTCACAAATAACAAATTTGTACAAATGTTGGCATATGACATCGCACTCGCACAATGAATATGTTTCTGCTCTGCAAATTTCAGAAAGGTACGTGACATTTTACACCCCTAAAATATCAATATCTGCGAAAAATGTGTTTTTTTGTTGCCGGGCAAGTTTTGCCTAAAAATGATGAAAATTTTCCGTAATATCAGTTGTGAATGACCAATCGACACAAAATTTTAAAAAAGAGAGCAGATTATGCATTTAAGTTAGTCCTGAAACTTTCTGACATAGGGGATACTGTTAACCCAAATTAAAATATAAATTTCTTTTGATTTATATATAATTGGACTAAATTTTGATTGAAAATATGTTAAAATACCTGTGAAATCATTCACAAATAACAAATTTGTACAAAAGTTGGCATATGACATCGGACGATGAATATGTTTCTGCTCTGCAAATTTCAGAAAGGTACGTGAAATTTTACACCACTAAAATATCAATATCTGCGAAAAATGTGTTTTTTTGGTTGCTGGGCAAGTTTTGCCTAAAAATGATGAAAATTTCCCGTAATATTAGTTGTGAATGACCAATCGACACAACATTTGAAATAAAAGAGCAGATTATGCATTCAAGTTAGTCCTAAAACTTTCTGACATAGGGGATACTGTTAACCCAAATTAAAATATAAATTTCTTTTGATTTATATATAATTGGACTAAATTTTGACTGAAAATATGTTAAAATACCTGTGAAATCATTCACAAATAACAAATTTGTACAAAAGTTGGCATATGACATCGCACGATGAATATGTTTCTGCTCTGCAAATTTCAGAAAGGTACGTGAAATTTTACACCCCTAAAATATCAATATCTGCGAAAAATGTGTTTTTGTTGTTGCTGGGCAAGTTTTGCCTAAAAATGATGAAAATTTCCTGTAATATCAGTTGTGAATGCCCAATCGACACAAAGTTTGAAATAAAAGAGCAGATTATGCATTCAAGTTAGTCCTAAAACTTTCTGACATAGGGGATACTGTTAACCCAAATTAAAATATAAATTTCTTTTGATTTATATATAATTGGACTAAATTTTGACTGAAAATATGTTAAAATACCTGTGAAATCATTCACAAATAACAAATTTGTACAAAAGTTGGCATATGACATCGCACTCGCACAATGAATATGTTTCTGCTCTGCAAATTTCAGGAAGGTACGTAAAATTGTAAACCCCTAAAATATCAATATCTGCGAAAAATGTGTTTTTTTGTTGCCGGGCAAGTTTTGCCTAAAAATGATGAAAATTTCCCGTAATATCAGTTGTGAATGACCAATCGACACAAAATTTGAAATAAAAGAGCAGATTATGCATTTAAGTTAGTCCTGAAACTTTCTGACATAGGGGATACTGTTAACCCAAATTAAAATATAAATTTCTTTTGATTTATATATAATTGGACTAAATTTTGATTGAAAATATGTTAAAATACCTGTGAAATCATTCACAAAAAACAAATTTGTACAAAAGTTGGCATATGACATCGGACGATGAATATGTTTCTGCTCTGCAAATTTCAGAAAGGTACGTGAAATTTTACACCCCTAAAATATCAATATCTGCGAAAAATGTGTTTTTTTGTTGCCGGGCAAGTTTTGCCTAAAAATGATGAAATTTTTCCGTAATATCAGTTGTGAATGACCAATCGACACACAATTTTAAATAAGAAAGCAGATTATGCATTCAAGTTAGTCCTGAAACTTTCTGACATAGGGGATACTGTTAACCCAAATTAAAATATAAATTTCTTTTGATTTATATATAATTGGACTAAATTTTGATAGAAAATATGTTAAAATACCTGTGAAATCATTCACAAATAACAAATTTGTACAAACGTTGGAATATGACATCGCACTCGCACAATGAATATGTTTCTGCTCTGCAAATTTCAGGAAGGTACGTACAATTTTAAACCCTAAAATATCAATATCTGCGAAAAATGTTTTTTTTTTGTTGCCGGGCAAGTTTTGCCTAAAAATGATGAAAATTTCCCGTTATATTAGTTGTGAATGACCAATCGACACAACATTTAACATAAAAGAGCAGATTATGCATTCAAGTTAGTCCTAAAACTTTCTGACATAGGGGATACTGTTAATCCAAATTAAAATATCAATTTCTTTTGATTTATATATAATTAAACTAAACTTTGACTGAAAATATGTTAAAATACCTGTGAAATCATTCACAAATAACAAATTTGTACAAAAGTTGGCATATGACATCGCACGATGAATATGTTTCTGCTCTGCAAATTTCAGAAAGGTACGTGAAATGTTACACCCCTAAAATATCAATATCTTCGAAAAATGTGTTTTTGTTGTTGCTGGGCAAGTTTTGCCTAAAAATGATGACAATTTCCTGTAATATCAGTTGTGAATGCCCAATCGACACAAAGTTTGAAATAAAAGAGCAGATTATGCATTCAAGTTAGTCCTAAAACTTTCTGACATAGGGGATACTGTTAACCCAAATTAAAATATAAATTTATTTTGATTTAAATATAATTGGACTAAATTTTGACTGAAAATATGTTAAAATACCTGTGAAATCATTCACAAATAACAAATTTGTACAAAAGTTGGCATATGACATCGCACGATGAATATGTTTCTGCTCTGCAAATTTCAGAAAGGTACGTGACATTTTACACCCCTAAAATATCAATATCTGCGAAAAATGTGTTTTTTTGTTGCCGGGCAAGTTTTGCCTAAAAATGATGAAAATTTTCCGTAATATCAGTTGTGAATGACCAATCGACACAAAATTTGAAAAAAGAGAGCAGAGTATGCATTCAAGTTAGTCCTGAAACTTTCTGACATAGGGGATACTGTTAATCCAAATTAAAATATAAATTTCTTTTGATTTATATATAATTAAACTAAACTTTGACTGAAAATATGTTAAAATACCTGTGAAATCATTCACAAATAACAAATTTGTACAAAAGTTGGCATATGACATCGCATGAATATGTTTCTGCTCTGCAAATTTCAGAAAGGTACGTGAAATTTTACACCCATAAAATATCAATATCTGCGAAAAATGTGTTTTTTTGTTGCCGGGCAAGTTTTGCCTAAAAATGATGAACATTTCCCGTAATATCAGTTGTGAATGACCAATCGACACAAAATTTGAAATAAAAGAGCAGATTATGCATTTAAGTTAGTCCTGAAACTTTCTGCCATAGGGGATACTGTTAACCCAAATTAAAATATAAATTTCTTTTGATTTATATATAATTGGACTAAATTTTGACTGAAAATATGTTAAAATACCTGTGAAATCATTCACAAATAACAAATTTGTACAAAAGTTGGCATATGACATCGCACGATGAATATGTTTCTGCTCTGCAAATTTCAGAAAGGTACGTGAAATTTTACACCCCTAAAATATCAATATCTGCAAAAAATTGGTTTTTTTTGTTGCTGGGCAAGTTTTGCCTAAAAATGATGAAAATTTCCCGTAATATTAGTTGTGAATGACCAATCGACACAACATTTGAAATAAAAGAGCAGATTATGCATTCAAGTTAGTCCTAAAACTTTCTGACATAGGGGATACTGTTAATCCAAATTAAAATATAAATTTCTTTTGATTTATATATAATTAAACTAAACTTTGACTGAAAATATGTTAAAATACCTGTGAAATCATTCACAAATAACAAATTTGTACAAAAGTTGGCATATGACATCGCATGAATATGTTTCTGCTCTGCAAATTTCAGAAAGGTACGTGAAATTTTACACCCATAAAATATCAATATCTGCGAAAAATGTTTTTTTTTTTGTTGCTTGGCAAGTTTTGCCTAAAAATGATGAAAATTTACCGTAATATTAGTTGTGAATGACCAATCGACACAACATTTGAAATAAAAGAGCAGATTATGCATTCAAGTTAGTCCTAAAACTTTCTAACATAGGGGATACTGTTAACCCAAATTAAAATATAATTTTTTTTTGATTTATATATAATTGGACTAAATTTTGACTGAAAATACGTTAAAATACCAGTGAAATCATTCACAAATAACACATTTGTACAAAAGTTGGCATATGACATCGCACGATGAATATGTTTCTGCTCTGCAAATTTCAGAAAGGTACGTGAAATGTTACACCCCTAAAATATCAATATCTTCGAAAAATGTGTTTTTGTTGTTGCTGGGCAAGTTTTGCCTAAAAATGATGACAATTTCCTGTAATATCAGTTGTGAATGCCCAATCGACACAAAGTTTGAAATAAAAGAGCAGATTATGCATTCAAGTTAGTCCTAAAACTTTCTGACATAGGGGATACTGTTAACCCAAATTAAAATATAAATTTATTTTGATTTATATATAATTGGACTAAATTTTGACTGAAAATATGTTAAAATACCTGTGAAATCATTCACAAATAACAAATTTGTACAAAAGTTGGCATATGACATCGCACGATGAATATGTTTCTGCTCTGCAAATTTCAGAAAGGTACGTGAAATTTTACACCCCTAAAATATCAATATCTGCAAAAAATGTGGTTTTTTTTGTTGCCGGGCAAGTTTTGCCTAAAAATGATGAAAATTTCCCGTAATATCAGTTGTGAATGCCCAATCGACACAAAATATGAAATAAAAGAGCAGATTATGCATTCAAGTTAGTCCTGAAACTTTCTGACATAGGGGATACTGTTAACCCAAATTAAAATATAAATTCCTTTTCATTTATATATAATTGGACTAAATTTTGATTGAAAATATGTTAAAATACCTGTGAAATCATTCACAAACATCAAATTTGTACAAATGTTGGCATATGACATCGCACTCGCACAATGAATATGTTTCTGCTCTGCAAATTTCAGAAAGGTACGTGACATTTTACACCCCTAAAATATCAATATCTGCGAAAAATGTGTTTTTTTGTTGCCGGGCAAGTTTTGCCTAAAAATGATGAAAATTTTCCGTAATATCAGTTGTGAATGACCAATCGACACAAAATTTAAAAAAAGAGAGCAGAGTATGCATTCAAGTTAGTCCTGAAACTTTCTGACATAGGGGATACTGTTAATCCAAATTAAAATATAAATTTCTTTTGATTTATATATAATTAAACTAAACTTTGACTGAAAATATGTTAAAATACCTGTGAAATCATTCACAAATAACAAATTTGTACAAAAGTTGGCATATGACATCGCATGAATATGTTTCTGCTCTGCAAATTTCAGAAAGGTACGTGAAATTTTACACCCATAAAATATCAATATCTGCGAAAAATGTGTTTTTTTGTTGCCGGGCAAGTTTTGCCTAAAAATGATGAACATTTCCCGTAATATCAGTTGTGAATGACCAATCGACACAAAATTTGAAATAAAAGAGCAGATTATGCATTTAAGTTAGTCCTGAAACTTTCTGACATAGGGGATACTGTTAACCCAAATTAAAATATAAATTTCTTTTGATTTATGTATAATTGGACTAAATTTTGATTGAAAATATGTTAAAATACCTGTGAAATCATTCACAAAAAACAAATTTGTACAAAAGTTGGCATATGACATCGGACGATGAATATGTTTCTGCTCTGCAAATTTCAGAAAGGTACGTGAAATTTTACACCCCTAAAATATCAATATCTGCGAAAAATGTGGTTTTTTTGTTGCTGGGCAAGTTTTGCCTAAAAATGATGAAAATTTCCCGTAATATTAGTTGTGAATGACCAATCGACACAACATTTGAAATAAAAGAGCAGATTATGCATTCAAGTTAGTCCTAAAACTTTCTGACATAGGGATACTGTTAACCCAAATTAAAATATAAATTTCTTTTGATTTATATATAATTGGACTAAATTTTGACTGAAAATATGTTAAAATACCTGTGAAATCATTCACAAATAACAAATTTGTACAAAAGTTGGCATATGACATCGCACGATGAATATGTTTCTGCTCTGCAAATTTCAGAAAGGTACGTGAAATTTTACACCCCTAAAATATCAATATCTGCGAAAAATGTGTTTTTGTTTTTGCTGGGCAAGTTTTGCATAAAAATGATGAAAATTTCCTGTAATATCAGTTGTGAATGCCCAATCGACACAAAGTTTGAAATAAAAGAGCAGATTATGCATTCAAGTTAGTCCTAAAACTTTCTGACATAGGGATACTGTTAACCCAAATTAAAATATAAATTTCTTTTGATTTATATATAATTGGACTAAATTTTGACTGAAAATATGTTAAAATACCTGTGAAATCATTCACAAATAACAAATTTGTACAAATGTTGGCATATGACATCGCACTCGCACAATGAATATGTTTCTGCTCTGCAAATTTCAGAAAGGTACGTGACATTTTACACCCCTAAAATATCAATATCTGCGAAAAATGTGTTTTTTGTTGCCGGGCAAGTTTTGCCTAAAAATGATGAAAATTTTCCGTAATATCAGTTGTGAATGACCAATCGACACAAAATTTTAAAAAAGAGAGCAGATTATGCATTTAAGTTAGTCCTGAAACTTTCTGACATAGGGGATACTGTTAACCCAAATTAAAATATAAATTTCTTTTGATTTATATATAATTGGACTAAATTTTGATTGAAAATATGTTAAAATACCTGTGAAATCATTCACAAATAACAAATTTGTACAAAAGTTGGCATATGACATCGGACGATGAATATGTTTCTGCTCTGCAAATTTCAGAAAGGTACGTGAAATTTTACACCACTAAAATATCAATATCTGCGAAAAATGTGTTTTTTTTGTTGCTGGGCAAGTTTTGCCTAAAAATGATGAAAATTTCCCGTAATATTAGTTGTGAATGACCAATCGACACAACATTTGAAATAAAAGAGCAGATTATGCATTCAAGTTAGTCCTAAAACTTTCTGACATAGGGGATACTGTTAACCCAAATTAAAATATAAATTTCTTTTGATTTATATATAATTGGACTAAATTTTGACTGAAAATATGTTAAAATACCTGTGAAATCATTCACAAATAACAAATTTGTACAAAAGTTGGCATATGACATCGCACGATGAATATGTTTCTGCTCTGCAAATTTCAGAAAGGTACGTGAAATTTTACACCCCTAAAATATCAATATCTGCGAAAAATGTGTTTTTGTTGTTGCTGGGCAAGTTTTGCCTAAAAATGATGAAAATTTCCTGTAATATCAGTTGTGAATGCCCAATCGACACAAAGTTTGAAATAAAAGAGCAGATTATGCATTCAAGTTAGTCCTAAAACTTTCTGACATAGGGGATACTGTTAACCCAAATTAAAATATAAATTTCTTTTGATTTATATATAATTGGACTAAATTTGACTGAAAATATGTTAAAATACCTGTGAAATCATTCACAAATAACAAATTTGTACAAAAGTTGGCATATGACATCGCACTCGCACAATGAATATGTTTCTGCTCTGCAAATTTCAGGAAGGTACGTAAAATTGTAAACCCCTAAAATATCAATATCTGCGAAAAATGTGTTTTTTTGTTGCCGGGCAAGTTTTGCCTAAAAATGATGAAAATTTCCCGTAATATCAGTTGTGAATGACCAATCGACACAAAATTTGAAATAAAAGAGCAGATTATGCATTTAAGTTAGTCCTGAAACTTTCTGACATAGGGGATACTGTTAACCCAAATTAAAATATAAATTTCTTTTGATTTATATATAATTGGACTAAATTTTGATTGAAAATATGTTAAAATACCTGTGAAATCATTCACAAAAAACAAATTTGTACAAAAGTTGGCATATGACATCGGACGATGAATATGTTTCTGCTCTGCAAATTTCAGAAAGGTACGTGAAATTTTACACCCCTAAAATATCAATATCTGCGAAAAATGTGTTTTTTTGTTGCCGGGCAAGTTTTGCCTAAAAATGATGAAATTTTTCCGTAATATCAGTTGTGAATGACCAATCGACACAAAATTTAAAAAAAGAGAGCAGAGTATGCATTCAAGTTAGTCCTGAAACTTTCTGACATAGGGGATACTGTTAATCCCAATTAAAATATAAATTTCTTTTGATTTATATATAATTAAACTAAACTTTGACTGAAAATATGTTAAAATACCTGTGAAATCATTCACAAATAACAAATTTGTACAAAAGTTGGCATATAAAATCGCATGAATATGTTTCTGCTCTGCAAATTTCAGAAAGGTACGTGAAATTTTACACCCCTAAAATATCAATATCTGCGAAAAATGTGTTTTTGTTGTTGCTGGGCAAGTTTTGCCTAAAAATGATGAAAATTTTTCGTAATATCAGTTGTAAATGACCAATCAACACAAAGTTTGGAATAAAAGAGCAGATTATGCATTCAGGTTAGTCCTAAAAACTTTCTGACATAGGGGATACTGTTAACCCAAATTAAAATATAAATTTCTTTTGATTTATATATAATTGGACTAAATTTTGATAGAAAATATGTTAAAATACCTGTGAAATCATTCACAAATAACAAATTTGTACAAACGTTGGCATATGACATCGCACTCGCACAATGAATATGTTTCTGCTCTGCAAATTTCAGGAAGGTACGTGAAATTTTAAACCCCTAAAATATCAATATCTGCGAAAAATGTGTTTTTTTTGTTGCTGGGCTAGTTTTGCCTAAAAATGATGAAAATTTCCCGTAATATTAGTTGTGAATGACCAATCGACACAACATTTGAAATAAAAGAGCAGATTATGCATTCAAGTTAGTCCTAAAACTTTCTGACATAGGGGATACTGTTAACCCAAATTAAAATATAAATTTCTTTTGATTTATATATAATTGGACTAAATTTTGACTGAAAATATGTTAAAATACCTGTGAAATCATTCACAAATAACAAATTTGTACAAAAGTTGGCATATGACATCGCACGATGAATATGTTTCTGCTCTGCAAATTTCAGAAAGGTACGTGAAATTTTACACCCCTAAAATATCAATATCTGCGAAAAATATGTTTTTGTTGTTGCTGGGCAAGTTTTGCCTAAAAATGATGAAAATTTCCTGTAATATCAGTTGTGTATGCCCAATCGACACAAAGTTTGAAATAAAAGAGCAGATTATGCATTCAAGTTAGTCCTAAAACTTTCTGACATAGGGGATACTGTTAACCCAAATTAAAATATAAATTTCTTTTGATTTATATATAATTGGACTAAATTTTGACTGAAAATATGTTAAAATACCTGTGAAATCATTCACAAATAACAAATTTGTACAAATGTTGGCATATGACATCGCATGAATATGTTTCTGCTCTGCAAATTTCAGAAAGGTACGTGAAATTTTACACCCCTAAAATATCAATATCTGCAAAAAATGTGTTTTTTTGTTGCCGGGCAAGTTTTGCCTAAAAATGATGAAAATTTTCCGTAATATCAGTTGTGAATGACCAATCGACACAAAATTTAAAAAAAGAGAGCAGAGTATGCATTCAAGTTAGTCCTGAAACTTTCTGACATAGGGGATACTGTTAATCCAAATTAAAATATCAATTTCTTTTGATTTATATATAATTAAACTAAACTTTGACTGAAAATATGTTAAAATACCTGTGAAATCATTCACAAATAACAAATTTGTACAAACGTTGGCATATGACATCGCATGAATATGTTTCTGCTCTGCAAATTTCAGAAAGGTACGTGAAATTTTACACCCCTAAAATATCAATATCTGCGAAAAATGTGTTTTTGTTGTTGCTGGGCAAGTTTTGCCTAAAAATGATGAAAATTTTTCGTAATATCAGTTGTAAATGACCAATCAACACAAAGTTTGGAATAAAAGAGCAGATTATGCATTCAGGTTAGTCCTAAAAACTTTCTGACATAGGGGATACTGTTAACCCAAATTAAAATATAAATTTCTTTTGATTTATATATAATTGGACTAAATTTTGATAGAAAATATGTTAAAATACCTGTGAAATCATTCACAAATAACAAATTTGTACAAAAGTTGGCATATGACATCGGACGATGAATATGTTTCTGCTCTGCAAAATTTCAGAAAGGTACGTGAAATTTTACACCCCTAAAATATCAATATCTGCGAAAAATGTGGTTTTTTTGTTGCTGGGCAAGTTTTGCCTAAAAATGATGAAAATTTCCCGTAATATTAGTTGTGAATGACCAATCGATACAAAATTTGAAATAAAAGAGCAGATTATGCATTCAAGTTAGTCCTAAAACTTTCTGACATAGGGGATACTGTTAACCCAAATTAAAATATAAATTTCTTTTGATTTATATATAATTGGACTAAATTTTGACTGAAAATATGTTAAAATACCTGTGAAATCATTCACAAATAACAAATTTGTACAAAAGTTGGCATATGACATCGCACGATGAATATGTTTCTGCTCTGCAAATTTCAGAAAGGTACGTGAAATTTTACACCCCTAAAATATCAATATCTGCGATAAATGTGTTTTGGTTGTTGCTGGGCAAGTTTTGCCTAAAAATGATGAAAATTTCCTGTAATATCAGTTGTGAATGCCCAATCGACACAAAGTTTGAAATAAAAGAGCAGATTATGCATTAAAGTTAGTCCTAAAACTTTCTGACATAGGGGATACTGTTAATCCAAATTAAAATATAAATTTCTTTTGATTTATATATAATTAAACTAAACTTTGACTGAAAATATGTTAAAATACCTGTGAAATCATTCACAAATAACAAATTTGTACAAATGTTGGCATATGACATCGCATGAATATGTTTCTGCTCTGCAAATTTCAGAAAGGTACGTGAAATTTTACACCCCTAAAATATCAATATCTGCGAAAAATGTGTTTTTTTGTTGCTGGGCAAGTTTTGCCTAAAAATGATGAAAATTTCCTGTAATATCAGTTGTGAATGCCCAATCGACACAAAGTTTGAAATAAAAGAGCAGATTATGCATTCAAGTTAGTCCTAAAACATTCTGACATAGGGGATAGTGTTAATCCAAATTAAAATATAAATTTCTTTTGATTTATATATAATTAAACTAAACTTTGACTGAAAATATGTTAAAATACCTGTGAAATCATTCACAAATAACAAATTTGTACAAACGTTGGCATATGACATCGCACTCGCACAATGAGTATGTTTCTGCTCTGCAAATTTCAGGAAGGTACGTGAAATTTTAAACCCCTAAAATATCAATATCTGCGAAAAATGTGTTTTTTTGTTGCCGGGCAAGTTTTGCCTAAAAATGATGAACATTTCCGTAATATCAGTTGTGAATGACCAATCGACACAAAATTTGAAATAAAAGAGCAGATTATGCATTTAAGTTAATCCTGAAACTTTCTGACATAGGGGATACTGTTAATCCAAATTAAAATATAAATTTCTTTTGATTTATATATAATTAAACTAAACTTTGACTGAAAATATGTTAAAATACCTGTGAAATCATTCACAAATAACAAATTTGTACAACAGTTGGCATATGACATCGCACGATGAATATGTTTCTGCTCTGCAAATTTCAGAAAGGTACGTGAAATTGTACACCCCTAAAATATCAATATCTGAAAAAAATGTGGTTTTTTTTGTTGCCGGGCAAGTTTTGCCTATAAATGATGAAAATTTCCCGTAATATCAGTTGTGAATGACCAATCGACACAAAATTTGAAATAAAAGAGCAGATTATGCATTCAAGTTAGTCCTGAAACTTTTTGACATAGGGGATACTGTTAACCCAAATTAAAATATAAATTTCTTTTGATTTATATATAATTGGACTAAATTTTGATTGAAAATATGTTAAAATACCTGTGAAATCATTCACAAATAACAAATTTGTACAAAAGTTGGCATATGACATCGCACTCGCACAATGAATATGTTTCTGCTCTGCAAATTTCTGAAAAGTACGTGAAATTTTACACCCCTAAAATATCAATATCTGCGAAAAATGTGTTTTTTTGTTGCCGGGCAAGTTTTGCCTAAAAATGATGAAAATTTTCCGTAATATCAGTTGTGAATGACCAATCGACACAAAATTTAAAATAAAAGAGCAGATTATGCATTCAAGTTAGTCCTGAAACTTTCTGACATAGGGGATACTGTTAACCCAAATTAAAATATAAATTTCTTTTGATTTATATATAATTGGACTAAATTTTGATTGAAAATATGTTAAAATACCTGTGAAATCATTCACAAATAACAAATTTGTACAAAAGTTGGCATATGACATCGCACGATGAATATGTTTCTGCTCTGCAAATTTCAGAAAGGTACGTGAAATTGTACACCCCTAAAATATCAATATCTGAAAAAAATTTGGGTTTTTTTGTTGCCGGGCAAGTTTTGCCTATAAATGATGAAAATTTCCCGTAATATCAGTTGTGAATGACCAATCGACACAAAATTTGAAATAAAAGAGCAGATTATGCATTCAAGTTAGTCCTGAAACTTTTTGACATAGGGGATACTGTTAACCCAAATTAAAATATAAATTTCTTTTGATTTATATATAATTGGACTAAATTTTGATTGAAAATATGTTAAAATACCTGTGAAATCATTCACAAATAACAAATTTGTACAAAAGTTGGCATATGACATCGCACTCGCACAATGAATATGTTTCTGCTCTGCAAATTTCTGAAAAGTACGTGAAATTTTACACCCCTAAAATATCAGTATCTGCGAAAAATGTGTTTTTTTGTTGCCGGGCAAGTTTTGCCTAAAAATGATGAAAATTTTCCGTAATATCAATTGTGAATGACCAATCGACACAAAATTTAAAATAAAAGAGCAGATTTTGCATTCAAGTTAGTCCTGAAACTTTCTGACATAGGGGATACTGTTAACCCAAATTAAAATATAAATTTCTTTTGATTTATATATAATTGGACTAAATTTTGATTGAAAATATGTTAAAATACCTGTGAAATCATTCACAAATAACAAATTTGTACTAAAGTTGGCATATGACATCGCACTCGCACAATGAATATGTTTCTGCTCTGCAAATTTCAGAAAAGTACGTGAAATTTTACACCCCTAAAATATCAATATCTGCGAAAAATGTGTTTTTTTGTTGCCGGGCAAGTTTTGACTAAAAATGATGAAAATTTTCCGTAATATCAGTTGTGAATGACCAATCGACACAAAATTTGAAATAAAAGAGCAGATTATGCATTCAAGTTAGTCCTGAAACTTTCTGACATAGGGGATACTGTTAACCCAAATTAAAATATAAATTTCTTTTGATTTATATATAATTGGACTAAATTTTGATTGAAAATATGTTAAAATACCTGTGAAATCATTCACAAATAACAAATTTGTACAAAAGTTGGCATATGACATCGCACGATGAATATGTTTCTGCTCTACAAATTTCAGAAAGGTACGTGGAATTTTACACCCCTAAAATATCAATATCTGCGAAAAATGTTTTTTTTTTGTTGCTGGGCAAGTTTTGACTAAAAATGATGAAAATTTCCCGTAATATTAGTTGTGAATGACCAATCGACACACAATTTGAAATAAAAGATCAGATTATGCATTCAAGTTAGTCCTGAAACTTTCTGACATAGGGGATACTGTTAACCCAAATTAAAATATAAATTTCTTTTGATTTATATATAATTGGACTAAATTTTGACTGAAAATATGTTAAAATACCTGTGAAATCATTCACAAATAACAAATTTGTACAAAGGTTGGCATATGACATCGCACGATGAATATGTTTCTGCTCTGCAAATTTCAGAAAGGTACGTAACATTTTACACCCCTAAAATATCAATATCTGAGAAAAATGTGGTGTTTTTTGTTGCCGGGCAAGTTTTGCCTAAAAATGATGAAAATTTTCCGTAATATCAGTTGTGAATGACCAATCGACACAAAATTTAAAATAAAAGATCAGATTATGCATTCAAGTTAGTCCTAAAACTTTCTGACATAGGGGATACTGTTAACCCAAATTAAAATATAAATTTCTTTTGATTTATATATAATTGGACTAAATTTTGATAAAAAATATGTTAAAATACCTGTGAAATCATTCACAAATAACAAATTTGTACAAAAGTTGGCATATGACATCGCACTCGCACAATGAATATGTTTCTGCTCTGCAAATTTCAGGAAGGTACGTGAAATTTTAAACCCCTAAAATATCAATATCTGCGAAAAATGTGTTTTTTTGTTGCCGGGCAAGTTTTGCCTAAAAATGATGAAAATTTCCCGTAATATTAGTTGTGAATGACCAATCGACACAACATTTAATATAAAAGAGCAGATTATGCATTCAAGTTAGTCCTAAAACTTTCTGACATAGGGGATACTGTTAACCCAAATTAAAATATAAATTTCTTTTGATTTATATATAATTGTTCTAAATTTTGATTGAAAATATGTTAAAATACCTGTGAAATCATTCACAAATAACAAATTTGTACAAAAGTTGGCATATGACATCGCACTCGCACAATGAATATGTTTCTGCTCTGCAAATTTCAGGAAGGTACGTGAAATTTTAAACCCCTAAAATATCAATATCTGCGAAATATGTGTTTTTTTGTTGACGGGCAAGTTTTGCCTAAAAATGATGAAAATTTCCCGTAATATCAGTTGTGAATGACCAATCGACACAAAATTTGAAATAAAAGAGCAGATTATGCATTTAAGTTAGTCCTGAAACTTTCTGACATAGGGGATACTGTTAACCCAAATTAAAATATAAATTTCTTTTGATTTATATATAATTGGACTAAATTTTGATTGAAAATATGTTAAAATACCTGTGAAATCATTCACAAATAACAAATTTGTACAAAAGTTGGCATATGACATCGCACGATGAATATGTTTCTGCTCTGCAAATTTCAGAAAGGTACGTGAAATTTTACACCCCTAAAATATCAATATCTGCAAAAAATGTGGTTTTTTTGTTGCTGGGCTAGTTTTGCCTAAAAATGATGAAAATTTTCCGTAATATTAGTTGTGAATGACCAATCGACACAACATTTGAAATAAAAGAGCAGATTATGCACTCAAGTTAGTCCTAAAACTTTCTGACATAGGGGATACTGTTAATCCAAATTAAAATATAAATTTCTTTTGATTTATATATAATTAAACTAAACTTTGACTGAAAATATGTTAAAATACCTGTGAAATCATTCACAAATAACAAATTTGTACAAACGTTGGCATATGACATCGCACTCGCACAATGAATATGTTTCTGCTCTGCAAATTTCAGGAAGGTACGTGAAATTTTAAACCCCTAAAATATCAATATCTGCGAAAAATGTATTTTTTTGTTGCCGGGCAAGTTTTGCCTAAAAATTATGAACATTTCCCGTAATATCAGTTGTGAATGACCAATCGACACAAAATTTGAAATAAAAGAGCAGATTATGCATTTAATTAATTTTATCACTACAAGATAAAATACATTATTCTCCACAAACACACGGTGGTCCAAACGCTATGCGAATCAGCTGATGGTTGCCTTGGTGCAGTAGTAAATATTATGAATGAACTGCCACCTGGCCCAAACCTTGCTGGCAGAAAGCCAACGAGCGCGGGTCTGCATGATAATTACCCATTGAAACAAAGCGAATTGATACAATGTAGCAAAATCAGGTTTACCCACTACATACTACTGGCGCGCAGTAAAGCGTCACACTTCGGCTTAGATTTTCGAAGCTTCAACACAAAAAGAAAATTTTCTCCGTAGATAGCAAAATATCCGGTCGGATTTCTACTGTTGTTTTCGTTTTCTTTTAAAATGTACTGAGTAGAGTGTCTCATAGACATCCCAGGAACGATGTTATCGGGTTTGATGATATTATCAGTGGTTTTCGTGACCTTTTGAAGACATCGAGTACGGACCTCCCCAGTTGCCGGTTACCGTTAGGCCTAAGCTGGGCTCCGCTTGTTGTAGGGCAATACAGCCGCAGAAAAAAAAACGCCGTAAACGTAAAGGGCCTACACGTTTTGTCACTTGAATTCCTCTTCTTTTCGATTCCTGGGATGCTCCAAATGCTGCTCCAGCTGAAGAAGCCGTCACATACCCTTGGTTAGTGGTCGTCGCTGCCGGATAAGTCAAGCAAAACTGTGACCACCGATGGATCCCGTAATAAACGCGGATGTACTCCGCGTCACAGCCCCGGTCTACGCACCGCCGTTCATAGCTGCAGTCGACGGTCGACGGTCGGCGTGTGTTCGCACGCCCAGTGCCCACCTTGTTCGAGCCACTCGGAGCAAGCATGCATGGTTCATTTTCAAAAACTTACAACCCTAGTGAGTGGTGGGCTCTTCAGTGACGTTTTCTCACTTGTGAGTTCATCGTGGCGTGAATACAGAATAGCTTCAACTCAAGTTCAAGCATGTCAAAATTTAGTGGAATTCGAGGTGAGGGTTTTCCAATTACATGTATCATTATTCTAGCCCGCAGTCTGGGCAATGTTTTTGTTGTTGCAGTTCGGCCGTCATTGTCCGTGTTTACTGTCGAACAGTGACGTGACTTGATGTAGGCTGTGCTGACACGGTTTACATGGCGCAAGTCTCTTGTGATTAGTGCTTTTGAACCGGAAAACATGACAACAAATTATGTTAAGCTGCACATGCCTGTTCGTCTAACGTTATTTAGAATTACACAAGTTAGTTGAATTAAAAATTGTTCCAAGGGATAGCCTAAATTTAAACAAGGTTTTCAGAATACTGAGGAGTACATGGGCCTAGCCCTAGGCTACCTAGGCTATTTTATTTTACGTTTGAGTTCTAACTAATTTGCACGGCCATATAGTGTGTAGACTCATTCTTAGGCCCTAGTTGAAATAATATGACAGGCTAGGCCTAGGCTGTATCAATATGCCTAGGCCTACATGTGCTTGTATACTATAGCATGTATTGCATGGCTTAATTAGCATATTAAGTTCACAGCTAACATAAGCAAGCGTTGACCACAATTCCTGCATTTGGTTTGTGATCTAGGGCCTAGTACTAGTAGTTATAGTGAGGCCACCTTTTCATTTGCTGGATTGGTAAATAGGAGCAAAGCAATTTTGGTCACACAGGCATGAGATTTTCGACTAAGAATAGGCCAAAAAAGACGTGAATAAAATAATAATAATAATATAAAAAAATAAAATGAAAAAATATCAAAATAAATAAATAACAAAAATAAATGAATGCTCTTTTTGCGATTACATGCCATTTAAAAAGGGGTAGGTAGGTAGGAAATTATTCCCCATTCATATACAGTATATAATTAATGCAGAATTGTATAAACTGCTTCTAAGGTTGAGGCAGACCTCCATTTAGCTGCTTGTGGTTTCTTCTGCTTACTCGTATTGATTTCGGTCGGTCTTATTTGCTCCATGGTGAGCTCTGGTCACAGGTTCTTAATGGTGGTCATGGCTTGTAACATTTTGTGTCTACTAAATATTTGAGCGCCTTGTATTTGACAGTTGTAATTTTTCTCTTATATAATGATAGCACTTGGGCTTGCTTTTGTCTAAAATCATGTGACAATTGTTCCGAAGTTCGCTATTCACTTCCTAGTCACATATTTACATTTGCTAATTTTGTGGCAATTTTGTACGCAGGCGACAGCGTTATTTGTTTAATTCTACGAATCTACTGTTTGAAACGTATTTGTGGCAGATCTCTGCCCTGTGTTTCGATGTTTAATCTTAACTAAGAAATAAAAAATAAATAAAAACAAAATGTCAGGATTAACCTGCAATCCGGGCCAAGAAATCCTCATGCTTATCATTAACAATTACAAAGAAAAACCGTGAAACCCATAGCCTGCATTTTTCAGTAACAGAACTTGAGCAACACAGCATATGTACTTGGCAACAGACAACTGCTGCGTTGAGTTTTCTTTTTTGTTTGCAGGATGGCCAGACCACGCGGTTCCAAAAGTTCATCAAGAACAGGGACTAAAGTGCAGGCTAAAGTCAGCGTTCCACGATCTCAAACATTCACCCGGACACAGGACATAAACATCGGTCACAGCGTGGACATTTCTCGCCCTCAAGTCCGACCTGTTTGGACAGAAGTTTGTCTGATTGCTTGATGGATTGATTTGGATTTCGATTTCAAGTTGAAATCGGTGGATAACCGTCGTCAAGTGCTGGGACAATTTATCTCTAACTACTACTGGAATTTGATGGAAATATGTCGACAAATGTATAAGTATCCTTTGTGTGATTTAATTGGTTCTTAACAGGTAGATTAAGCTATTGTATGATATATTCTACTGCTATAATGTTCATCTTGTTTACATTGAAGTTTTATTGATCGTGGCAAAACAGGCAGTAATGTATAGCCCACCATTACTACCTGAGCTATAGGGGCGTCATTGCTAGTTTGTTTACATGTACGTTTATCTATGGGAGCAAAGTCGAGACGCCAGACGACGTAGAGACAGACTCAAAAAGGGGCACCTCGCATGTGAACGGAGCGCGACGTCATTGCTTCTCGTGCCATTTGACCTTGAAATGTAGCAAGTTACACGCGCAGCGTTTATGGTATGCATGGGCCGTTCATAGCGGAGTGTGTGACCTACATGTAAATGTATCTTGTTCTTTTACAATGTATCCTTTTTGACCTGCTTATGGTTTGTCGTTTAATCCTAGCCTACGTTGATGCATGTAGATGTACATGTGCATCTATATCTGTAATAACAGTAACACTTCTGTGAATATATTTCAATGCGACACACTTAAGTTTGATTTCAGTTTCGAGTTCATTCGGGTTACGAGTTGCACGAATCTCCTGTTATTACATTGTTTTTATTGGTGTATAATGTACGTCAGAGGGTTGTGTTTAAGGATTTTATAATTTTATTGCACGGCTACCGTTTGCCTACATGTAGTTATACCAACTTATTTTGTTCATATGGGAGTAATGAAAAAAAATGCCGAGGCCCATCTATTTCACATTACCCACTTTGATTGATTCTAGAGTTTCATGATACTGAGTCGCTGCCACTAAGGGCTGGAAATACGTTTAGCCATTTGTTTCTCAATCCATATGCGGTTTTCCTGCAGGTTTTTGTTGTTTGTCTTTCCTTGGAGCAGTGCACAGTTACGAAGCATTGTCTTCTTGTGGAACATGTACGTGTTATCATTATGATATCAGCCTTTAATATCACAGCCTTTAATATGCGGATACTGCATAATAATACATTGTGCTCCTTTTGCATTGTGGGACTTTTATTTGGGTTTATAACAGCGAATTAACAGGCCTCGGGCATTTGTTCTCGTTTCCAAAGGGAAAGGAAATTAACGGGTACCGTTAAATTTCCGTGTTAAATAATCTGAGGCCCATGCGGCTTCATATGATGTATCACCCCTATAGGGTCGTTTGGTTAAATAGGGCCGAAACAGGGCTCTCGTTGGGTCCAGGTCATTTGGACAACTGTTGAGTGACAGCAAGTTTGTGTATGGTGTACTATAGTCAAGACCGCAAGACTGGAGCGGTCATTCTTGTCTGAGCAATTTTTTCCAGTGCCTCCTGTTAAGGTCGGTCAGATGAGACATTGTTTGTCGTTTTTGCCTGGTATCAATTCTGGAGTATGCATACTCGGCTGCCAATTGGAGCCGGAAGGGAATTTCCTCCTGTTTTTTCTCCTCAAATTTTATGATTAAGTCAGAGCTTAAAATGAGGTTTTGTCAGGAGTTTTTCGCCCTTCCCATAATTGAATATCAGCTTGGGGGAAGTTAATTACATGTATAAACGCTGCAATAAGCCTCAATTGTATTATTTGTGTACATAACACTGCACAACAATACATAGGGCTCCTAACAACGCTATGGGACTTGGGCATTTGTTCTCGTTTCCAAAGGGAAAGAAATGTTAAATCATTTGAGGCCCATGCGGCCTTAATTATGTATTGCCTCTAGGGTCGTTTGGTTTAAGAGGGCCGAAACAGGGCTCTGGTGGGGTCCAGGCCATTGGGACAACTTAACTGTTGATAGTATCTAAACTTCGAACCCCATGGCCTCTGCCGGCCATGCTAATTATTAATTTGGGCACTAACGATTTAGGCGGCACGGATTGGTTCTGTATTCGCCAGCAAATTTGTACTTTTATGCAGCGTTGTCGCGACAACTACCCCGAGACTCGGTTGGTTTGGTCCGATATATTGCCGCGCGCTTTCTACTTCGGTGCGACTGATGACCAGTCAAAAATGAAATTAAAACGACGGGCGGTTAAAAAATGGGCCCGTTCACTATAAGCAAGCGCATCGGCGCGTCGGTACTTAACCACCCCCAGTTCAGATGGTCAGACTTCGCCCTGTTTCGCTACGATGGCGTCCATTTATCGCCTACGGAAAAAATAGAATTTCGGGCCAATATTTGAGCTTGCATTGATGCAGCATTTGTTTAAATTGTCCCCTACCGTCTGTGCTAATTTGGGTTATAGTCATCGGGCTCTGGGTTTGGGGGAGTGCACTTCCAGTCGTCCCAGTGGGGCGCGCTTTGCGCGTTTGGCAGGAATTGGCTGGGAGCGACCGGCTGTGACTCCATTTAAACTAGTTACATGCCCTAATACTTTAATAGTTCTTAAGTAAGTCTAATTTGAAGTTGTACGTTAAAATACAATTTTAAAAGTTGTGTTTAATCTTTAAAAATCTACACGCAAAACGCCCGCTTGTGCTAGCGGGGTTTATTCCAACCGTCTCTACAAACGGTGGAAAAGCGGTGTATTTGTTTCAATTTAGTCTTTAGTAATTTACATAAATTTAGGTCACGTGACAAATATATAAACACTGTGGTTAGCGCCTATTGCACTCGTTCAGCTGGGGCTACTCAACCGTCACTTTAAACGGTGAATTTCCACAGTGTTTCGGTGGCAAGCCTGCCAAGTAAATGGGCCCAGTTGTGTGCCAAGCATGGCAATTGGGGCAAGCCTGCCCCGTTTTAGCTTAGGCATTATCTCTAATTTTTCATGCTGTTATAAAAGTGTTTTTACAAAATTTAAAACTGTGATATCTTGGAATGTTATAAGAATAAACTAGCGGCTCGAAAAACTAAGCCAAAAAAAGTCAAATCATCGTGTCAAGGTGGCTTTGTGTGTAGTCTGAGAATAAGTTAATCCTGAAACTTTCTGACATAGGGGATACTGTTAACCCAAATTAAAATATAAATTTCTTTTGATTTATATATAATTGGACTAAATTTTGACTGAAAATATGTTAAAATACCTGTGAAATCATTCACAAATAACAAATTTGTACAAATGTTGGCATATGACATCGCACTCGCACAATGAATATGTTTCTGCTCTGCAAATTTCAGAAAGGTACGTGACATTTTACACCCCTAAAATATCAATATCTGCGAAAATTGTGTTTTTTTGTTGCCGGGCAAGTTTTGCCTAAAAATGATGAAAATTTTCCGTAATATCAGTTGTGAATGACCAATCGACACAAAATTTAAAAAAAGAGAGCAGAGTATGCATTCAAGTTAGTCCTGAAACTTTCTGACATAGGGGATACTGTTAATCCAAATTAAAATATAAATTTCTTTTGATTTATATATAATTAAACTAAACTTTGACTGAAAATATGTTAAAATACCTGTGAAATCATTCACAAATATCAAATTTGTACAAAAGTTGGCATATGACATCGCACGATGAATATGTTTCTGCTCTGCAAATTTCAGAAAGGTACGTACAATTTTACACCCCTAAAATATCAATATCTGCGAAAAATGTGTTTTTTTTGTTGCCGGCCTAGTTTTGCCTAAAAATGATGAAAATTTCCCGTAATGTCAGTTGTGAATGACCAATCGACACAAAATTTGAAATAAAAGAGCAGATTATGCATTCAAGTTAGTCCTGAAACTTTCTGACATAGGGGATACTGTTAACCCAAATTAAAATATAAATTTCTTTTGATTTATATATAATTGGACTAAATTTTGATTGAAAATATGTTAAAATACCTGTGAAATCATTCACAAATAACAAATTTGTACAAAAGTTGGCATATGACATCGCACTCGCACAATGAATATGTTTCTGCTCTGCAAATTTCAGGAAGGTACGTGAAATTTTAAACCCCTAAAATATCAATATCTGCGAAATATGTGTTTTTTTGTTGACGGGCAAGTTTTGCCTAAAAATGATGAAAATTTCCCGTAATATCAGTTGTGAATGACCAATCGACACAAAATTTGAAATAAAAGAGCAGATTATGCATTTAAGTTAGTCCTGAAACTTTCTGACATAGGGGATACTGTTAACCCAAATTAAAATATAAATTTCTTTTGATTTATATATAATTGGACTAAATTTTGATTGAAAATATGTTAAAATACCTGTGAAATCATTCACAAATAACACATTTGTACAAAAGTTGGCATATGACATCGCACGATGAATATGTTTCTGCTCTGCAAATTTCAGAAAGGTACGTGAAATTTTACACCCCTAAAATATCAATATCTGCAAAAAATGTGGTTTTTTTGTTGCTGGGCTAGTTTTGCCTAAAAATGATGAAAATTTCCTGTAATATCAGTTGTGAATGCCCAATCGACACAAAGTTTGAAATAAAAGAGCAGATTATGCATTCAAGTTAGTCCTAAAACTTTCTGACATAGGGGATACTGTTAATCCAAATTAAAATATAAATTTCTTTTGATTTATATATAATTAAACTAAACTTTGACTGAAAATATGTTAAAATACCTGTGAAATCATTCACAAATAACAAATTTGTACAAACGTTGGCATATGACATCGCACTCGCACAATGAATATGTTTCTGCTCTGCAAATTTCAGGAAGGTACGTGAAATTTTAAACCCCTAAAATATCAATATCTGCGAAAAATGTGTTTTTTTGTTGCCGGGCAAGTTTTGCCTAAAAATTATGAACATTTCCCGTAATATCAGTTGTGAATGACCAATCGACACAAAATTTGAAATAAATTAATTTTATCCATAAAAGATAAAATACGTTATACTTGGGGCACATAAAGCCTAAACTCTTTTTGGCGTCGTAGGCAAAACGTTTCTAAGGTCATTCTAAAAAATTGCACGACCAGCAATAATAGCTTGGTCGTTTAGAAGGTTGCTCAAGAAGAAGGGGGAAAATAAATTCCTTACCATATAAGGTTATATCTGGGAGATATGCAAATTATAGGTAAGATTGACCAATGGAGAACTGAATATATCCTACCTTGACCAATGAGAAGAAAAGACAGTCCGAAGAATTTGGGTATTTAACCCAGAACACGAGGCATTCGGGCCGCCAATTTGGTTGCAGCTATCAGCAACTCAGAAAAAATTGTTGACCAAAACTTCTTAAACTTTTTGTTATCTTCACTTCAAACTCCTCCGACGCTTCGAGGCCCGGTCAACCGGACAACTCTCCGTTCGTCCAACCGGACGAAACCACCTGTGGACGAAACACTTGTCGATAATCAGACAACTCCTCGTACACGTCTAACTCGACAACTTCCGTTTAGCTAGGACTCAGGCTACTAGGAGTGGAAGATTTGCTGGCCACCTCTTCGGACATGCCGTACCGAGAGAACGCCGTAGCTAGCCGCCGACCCGGTCGCACAGCTCTGCCACATACAGTGGAAGACGGAGTGCCCCCGCCAAAGAAGTATCGGAAGCGCCAACCGTCTGTGAGGGGCAGAGGACGGGGGGCTGCTGTTCCTCTCCCACACCAGGAGCCGCCTGCGAGAGGAAGAGGACGCGGGGCAGGGCCTGCCCTGCACCAGGAGCCGTCTGCGGGAGGCAGCGGACGCGGGGCAGCTGTGCCTGCCCTACACCAGGAACCTATTCCGCCAACCCGTCGTGGCCGCGGTCGACCCCGAAGAAACCCAAGCTCGGTCTCAGATCCTGAGGTTCTGCACCCAGAGACCCAGCCGTCAACCTCCGTCGTGGATGTGCATCCTCGCAGCCATCATGATGAAAATGAACTGCACCATGACAACAACATGAACAATAACACTGATCCGTTCGCGGGTCCTAGTACTAGCACTAGCGGAATAAGGGGTGGGGGTGAGTACAATGTTAATGATTCTCATACTGCCATTCCAATCAGTGCAATTCAGCTAGGGGCGGATGTCCGCCCAGTGCCATTATTTCAAATAGGAAAGTCGTGTGCAGCGTTAGGGTTTCATGTCTCGCAATCCACGAAAGACAAAATTCGGTCAGGGGAGTACATAGATTTGGCCCCACTGTATAACGACACAGCGCATGCCGTACTTTCGCGGACAGATCAGTCTAATTTAACCTTCGGGATGGAAGGGGGCAACCTGGTCCTCAGGAAACCCGGCCCATCACGTAGGCGCATCGAATCCTTTTCTATATGGCAATCTGCCTTTCACACATTTATGTCCATTTTTCTTGACCAACACACCCAGAGCTATGCACAGCTATTAAAATACTGTGAAATTATTCGTATGGCGTCAGCACAGTTTCCCGGTTACGGGTGGCGAACATATGACGAGCAGTTTCGGTTAAAAATGGAGATTGACCCCTCCCGTTCATGGGGGGAAATTGATATGGAACTCTGGGTGACGGTTGCTGCGGTCCCGGTAACCACTAACCCATCGGGCAATCGGTTAGGTAACACACAAGGGTGGGCCCCGGCGTCCAAAACCGGCCGCGGGACCGGCCATTGCTTTAATTTTAACAATAACCAGGGCTGTACATTTCCTCGATGTAGATACGCGCATACATGTAGTAAATGTATGCGCTCGGGCCACGGAGCATCTCAATGCTCATCAGTGGGTTCAACTTTCACTGCACCGCGTAACGCATTTGCGTATCATGCGCAGACACAATCCAGGACCCGTCAACCCAGAGTTCCCATGACCAATGCAGTTAAAGGGGGGAATTTTGGTACACCGCATACCAATTCTGCGGGTTCTAACGCTGCCCATACTGCACCAGTCAACCCTCGTCCATGACTCGATTTGAGCAAACCCAAAACCCCGTTTGTTACCCCCACGCCCATTAACCAAACAGTGTTAGATAACTGGCTGACAAAATACCCAATTGCAGATGATTGTCGCATACTAAGTAATGGTTTTAAATATGGTTTTTCGTTGGGTTATGAAGGTCCACGTATGCCCCGTGATTCCAATTGTTTAGGTACGGCGTCAGAACGCCCAATGGTGGTCAAAGAAAAACTTGCCAAGGAAATCAGTTTAGGCAGGATTGCAGGCCCCTATCAAAATCGCCCCTTTTCTAATCTACAATGTTCCCCCATAGGTTTAGTCCCCAAGAGTATGCCTAATACCTTTCGTCTAATTCATCACCTGTCTTACCCTGCCGGTAACTCTATCAATGACTTTATTGACAGGGAACATTGTGTAGTTCACTATGCCTCGTTTGACGAGGCTGTGGATTTGGTTATGACCGTAGGGGAATCGGCTTGGTTAGCTAAAGCCGACATCAAGTCTGCATTTCGTTTGTTGCCAGTTTCACCTGCTGATTATGAATTACTGGGGTTTTTCTTTGACAACCATTTTTACTTTGACAAATGTATGCCAATGGGCTGTGCCATTTCTTGTTCGCTTTTCGAGAAGTTTAGTTCATTTTTGGAATTTCAAGTTAAGCGTATGGCGGATGTATCTCTAGTCACTCACTATCTAGATGATTTTTTGTTCGTGGGCAACTCGGCCTCCTCGTGTGCAGACTTATTAGATGTTTTCCGAACTATGTGTACCGAGCTAAACGTCCCATTAGCGCACGAAAAAACTGAAGGGCCAGTGCAAACAATTAAATATCTGGGTTTGGAAATCGATACTGTTCGCGCCCAAGTTAAAGTCCCACAGGAGAAAGTTACCAAAACATGTGGTCAAATTCATGCTTTCTTGAGTAAGACAAAGGCCACGCTGGTGTCAATGCAGTCGCTTCTGGGTTCCCTCAATTTTTTGTGCCGGGCTATCGCCCCGGGTCGTGCCTTTTTGCGGCGTTTAACCAACCTCACCAAAGGCTTGAAACGGCCACATCACAAAGTTCGTATCTCTCAAGGGGCGCGTCTGGATTTACTCATGTGGTTAGAATTTCTTATGCATTTTAATGGCGTATCGGCATTTTCAAGTAGGCACTGGGTAGATAATGAAACACTTGCTTTGTACACGGACGCGTCCGGTAGCATAGGTTTTGGGGTGTATTTGGACGGTCAATGGATGCAAGGTCGATGGTCGGACGATTTATTAACGAACCCGCCATCCATCGCATTCCTCGAACTGTTTCCCATAGTTGTTGCTATCCTTGGCTGGGCGTCGAGTTTCCAAAACCAAAAACTGCGGTTTAACACTGACAACATGGCTGTTGTCCATATTATAAACAAGCAATCATCTCCATGCCCAAGAATAATGCATCTGGTGCGCCTACTTGTCCTTGAATGTCTTAGATATAATATTGTGTTTAAAGCCGTGCATGTGCCGGGGGTACACAATGAAATTGCCGACTCTCTATCCCGTTTCCAGATGTCCCGTTTCCGCGAGCTGGCCCCACGAGCAAGTCCACTCCCAACCCCCTTACCTCACCTTCCAGCGATCTGGTAGAGAATGAAATGCGCCGGCTGTTAGACGCTTCAATAGCACCAGGTACGCATAAAACATACGCAACAGGTTGGGCATCATTTTGTCGGTTTCGCCAACAAAGAATATCAGAGGGGCCCCCCGCGAAGGCGTATGAGATCCGACAGTTTATAGCTTGGCTGTCATTACAATCTATTTCCCCATCTACAATTGCGACTTACGTGTCAGCAGTTGGATATAAACACAGGTTACAAGGCTGGCCTGACCCAACTAAGGATTTTCTAGTTTCCAAATTACTCGAGGGGTGCCGTCGCACACGCCCCTCGCGCGATTCTCGCCAACCCATTTCTTTGCCTATGCTAAATCAAATCGTGCAGTCGCTTCCCCATGTGTGTTCATCTCTCTACGAGGCGAAAATGTTTTCAGCCGCGTTTTTAAGTGCATTTTTTGGTTTTATGCGTATCGGGGAGTTCACGGCAAATTCTCGGTTTCACACTCAACCTTCAGTGATTACTGATTCGGATGTAGAATTTTCTTACCGCGATACCCAATGTCATGTTACCATTTCATTTAAGCAGAGTAAGAATAATCAACGTGGTGAACCGCAAACCGTATGTCTAAAGCCGTCAGATAATGTTTTCCTCTGTCCCGTGTCAGCGCTGCTCACATATGCTCGGGTACGCCCCAATCATGCAGGTTCATATTTTTGTCATTTTAACTGTACCCCTCTTACTCGCTATCAGTTTAACGGGGTATTGAAGAAAGCACTGGCATTTAATAACATACCGGCTGACCACATTAAAGGTCATTCCTTGCGCATAGGGGCGGCCTCGGCGGCATATCAAATGGGGGTCCCTCAAACAAACATTCGGGCTATGGGTCGCTGGCGCTCGGACGCGGTCAATACATATATCCGTCCTCTGCCCATTTCTCCCTGGCCAGGCGTCTAGCACACTTGATTAATCACAGTTAAACGTTTATCTTAGTCCCAGTTATTTGCTGTCATTTACCTAATAGGTCCAGTATGGATAGTGGGAGATTCCATTGTGCTTGGGGCCGAAGGCCCTTTAAATCTTCCAATGAAAGTGATGTGGCGTGGTCTAAGCGGCGCCCACCTAAGCGATTTACCACAGCTGTTGACAAGTATACCTGAACCTCCCCCGTCAATCTTGATTATTCATCTGGGAACGAACGACCTGGTGGAGGTCGACGAATTTTCTTTCAGACAACGACTAGTCCTATCAATGCGCACATGTGCCGAACAATTCCCGCATACCACATTGATATGGTCAGATTTATTACCACGTCTGTACTATTTCGGGGCTCGGTCGCAAAGCGGGATGGAGAAGAAGCGGCGCACGCTCAATCGATGGGCGCGGTCGCAAGGTAGTTGGCTGGGAGTTAGTAATTTACACCATCCACAGTTTAAGTGGACTGAGGCCGCGTTGTATAGGTTTGATGCTATACATTTGTCACCTGTGGGCAATCGCATATTCCGTGATAACCTGTGCCAAGCCATTTCGGCCTTTTTGTAATGTACATATGTTTCGAACTTAATTAGTTACAATAGCGCCTAGCGAAATCGCACATCTACTAAATATAGAGTGTTGTGTGAATTTTTGGGGGCTGTCTTTCCCTTGGGACGCTATGCGTTTGGCCTAAATTGCGGGATTCAGACAGCCAGTAGTTTGTTTTTGTAAAACTTTTGTAGTCAAATGTAGTATGTATATTATTACACAGACTTGCAATCTCTCTTGCTGTTCCCCGAGAGATTATATTGTTCGATCCAGCCGTACGACGATTGAACAGCACATCTGTGTTAAGATCACATTGAAGTTAAATCATAACAGTTAAATTTAAAAAGAGACCCTGTCGGTCCAAGTGGGGTCACTGAGATGAACCCAAAAAAGGGACCCTGTCGGTCCAAGTGGGGTCACTGAGATGAACCCAAAAAAGAGACCCTGTCGGTCCAAGTGGGGTCACTGAGATGAACCCAAAATAGAGACCTTGTCGGTCCAAGTGGGGTCACTGAGATGAACCCAAAAAAGAGGCCCTGTCGGTCCATTTAAAAGTCGGGCATCACGCTGGTGAGAAGCCCGCATGTATACCATAGTGGGGTCACTGAGATGAACCCAAAAAAGAGACCCTGTCGGTCCAAGTAAAAGTCGGGCATCACGCTGGTGAGCCGCCCGCAGCTATACCATGGTGGGGTCACTGAGATGAACCTTCATCATATATATATGTTTGAATTTGTTTGAAGAAGTTTTTGGTCAAATAAAGAGCTGCTTTTGGCTGCAGCAAAGAACCAAGATATGTTTGTTCCACATTTTAATTGCTTCCAAGTATAATTAATTTTATCCATAAAAGATAAAATACGTTATACTTGGGGCACATAAAGCCTAAACTCTTTTTGGCGTCGTAGGCAAAACGTTTCTAAGGTCATTCTAAAAAATTGCACGACCAGCAATAATAGCTTGGTCGTTTAGAAGGTTGCTCAAGAAGAAGGGGGAAAATAAATTCCTTACCATATAAGGTTATATCTGGGAGATATGCAAATTATAGGTAAGATTGACCAATGGAGAACTGAATATATCCTACCTTGACCAATGAGAAGAAAAGACAGTCCGAAGAATTTGGGTATTTAACCCAGAACACGAGGCATTCGGGCCGCCAATTTGGTTGCAGCTATCAGCAACTCAGAAAAAATTGTTGACCAAAACTTCTTAAACTTTTTGTTATCCCACCTCCTCCCCCTTCATTCCGCCTTAAATGGCCTGAGTGGCTGTCTGCCTAAACTAAATTGCGGGATTCAGACAGCCAGTAGTTTGTTTTTGTAAAACTTTTGTAGTCAAATGTAGTATGTATATTATTACACAGACTTGCAATCTCTCTTGCTGTTCCCCGAGAGATTATATTGTTCGATCCAGCCGTACGACGATTGAACAGCACATCTGTGTTAAGATCACATTGAAGTTAAATCATAACAGTTAAATTTAAAAAGAGACCCTGTCGGTCCAAGTGGGGTCACTGAGATGAACCCAAAAAAGGGACCCTGTCGGTCCAAGTGGGGTCACTGAGATGAACCCAAAAAAGAGACCCTGTCGGTCCAAGTGGGGTCACTGAGATGAACCCAAAATAGAGACCTTGTCGGTCCAAGTGGGGTCACTGAGATGAACCCAAAAAAGAGGCCCTGTCGGTCCATTTAAAAGTCGGGCATCACGCTGGTGAGAAGCCCGCATGTATACCATAGTGGGGTCACTGAGATGAACCCAAAAAAGAGACCCTGTCGGTCCAAGTAAAAGTCGGGCATCACGCTGGTGAGCCGCCCGCAGCTATACCATGGTGGGGTCACTGAGATGAACCTTCATCATATATATATGTTTGAATTTGTTTGAAGAAGTTTTTGGTCAAATAAAGAGCTGCTTTTGGCTGCAGCAAAGAACCAAGATATGTTTGTTCCACATTTTAATTGCTTCCAAGTATAAAGAGCAGATTATGCATTTAAGTTAATCCTGAAACTTTCTGACATAGGGGATACTGTTAACCCAAATTAAAATATAAATTTCTTTTGATTTATATATAATTGGACTAAATTTTGACTGAAAATATGTTAAAATACCTGTGAAATCATTCACAAATAACAAATTTGTACAAATGTTGGCATATGACATCGCACTCGCACAATGAATATGTTTCTGCTCTGCAAATTTCAGAAAGGTACGTGACATTTTACACCCCTAAAATATCAATATCTGCGAAAATTGTTTTTTTTTTTGTTGCCGGGCAAGTTTTGCCTAAAAATGATGAAAATTTTCCGTAATATCAGTTGTGAATGACCAATCGACACAAAATTTAAAAAAAGAGAGCAGAGTATGCATTCAAGTTAGTCCTGAAACTTTCTGACATAGGGGATACTGTTAATCCAAATTAAAATATAAATTTCTTTTGATTTATATATAATTAAACTAAACTTTGACTGAAAATATGTTAAAATACCTGTGAAATCATTCACAAATATCAAATTTGTACAAAAGTTGGCATATGACATCGCACGATGAATATGTTTCTGCTCTGCAAATTTCAGAAAGGTACGTACAATTTTACACCCCTAAAATATCAATATCTGCGAAAAATGTGTTTTTTTTGTTGCCGGCCTAGTTTTGCCTAAAAATGATGAAAATTTCCCGTAATGTCAGTTGTGAATGACCAATCGACACAAAATTTGAAATAAAAGAGCAGATTATGCATTCAAGTTAGTCCTGAAACTTTCTGACATAGGGGATACTGTTAACCCAAATTAAAATATAAATTTCTTTTGATTTATATATAATTGGACTAAATTTTGACTGAAAATATGTTAAAATACCTGTGAAATCATTCACAAATAACAAATTTGTACAAAAGTTGGCATATGACATCGCACGATGAATATGTTTCTGCTCTGCAAATTTCTGAAAAGTACGTGAAATTTTACACCCCTAAAATATCAATATCTGCGAAAAATGTGTTTTTTTGTTGCCGGGCCAGTTTTGCCTAAAAATGATGAAAATTTTCCGTAATATCAGTTGTGAATGACCAATCGACACAAAATTTAAAATAAAAGAGCAGATTATGCATTCAAGTTAGTCCTGAAACTTTCTGACATAGGGGATACTGTTAACCCAAATTAAAATATAAATTTCTTTTGATTTATATATAATTGGACTAAATTTTGATTGAAAATATGTTAAAATACCTGTGAAATCATTCACAAATAACAAATTTGTACAAAAGTTGGCATATGACATCGCACGATGAATATGTTTCTGCTCTGCAAATTTCAGAAAGGTACGTGAAATTGTACACCCCTAAAATATCAATATCTGAAAAAAATGTGGGTTTTTTTGTTGCCGGGCAAGTTTTGCCTATAAATGATGAAAATTTCCCGTAATATCAGTTGTGAATGACCAATCGACACAAAATTTGAAATAAAAGAGCAGATTATGCATTCAAGTTAGTCCTGAAACTTTTTGACATAGGGGATACTGTTAACCCAAATTAAAATATAAATTTCTTTTGATTTATATATAATTGGACTAAATTTTGATTGAAAATATGTTAAAATACCTGTGAAATCATTCACAAATAACAAATTTGTACAAAAGTTGGCATATGACATCGCACTCGCACAATGAATATGTTTCTGCTCTGCAAATTTCTGAAAAGTACGTGAAATTTTACACCCCTAAAATATCAATATCTGCGAAAAATGTGTTTTTTTGTTGCCGGGCAAGTTTTGCCTAAAAATGATGAAAATTTTCCGTAATATCAGTTGTGAATGACCAATCGACACAAAATTTAAAAAAAAGAGCAGATTATGCATTCAAGTTAGTCCTGAAACTTTCTGACATAGGGGATACTGTTAACCCAAATTCAAATATAAATTTCTTTTGATTTATATATAATTGGACTAAATTTTGATGGAAAATATGTTAAAATACCTGTGAAATCATTCACAAATAACAAATTTGTACAAAAGTTGGCATATGACATCGCACTCGCACAATGAATATGTTTCTGCTCTGCAAATTTCAGAAAAGTACGTGAAATTTTACACCCCTAAAATATCAATATCTGCGAAAAATGTTTTTTTTTTTTGCCGGGCAAGTTTTGCCTAAAAATGATGAAAATTTTCCGTAATATCAGTTGTGAATGACCAATCGACACAAAATTTGAAATAAAAGATCAGATTATGCATTCAAGTTAGTCCTAAAACTTTCTGACATAGGGGATACTGTTAACCCAAATTAAAATATAAATTTCTTTTGATTTATATATAATTGGACTAAATTTTGATAAAAAATATGTTAAAATACCTGTGAAATCATTCACAAATAACAAATTTGTACAAAAGTTGGCATATGACATCGCACTCGCACAATGAATATGTTTCTGCTCTGCAAATTTCAGGAAGGTACGTGAAATTTTAAACCCCTAAAATATCAATATCTGCGAAAAATGTGTTTTTTTGTTGCCGGGCAAGTTTTGCCTAAAAATGATGAAAATTTCCCGTAATATTAGTTGTGAATGACGAATCGACACAACATTTAATATAAAAGAGCAGATTATGCATTCAAGTTAGTCCTAAAACTTTCTGACATAGGGGATACTGTTAACCCAAATTAAAATATAAATTTCTTTTGATTTATATATAATTGGACTAAATTTTGATTGAAAATATGTTAAAATACCTGTGAAATCATTGACAAATAACAAATTTGTACAAAAGTTGGCATATGACATCGCACTCGCACAATGAATATGTTTCTGCTCTGCAAATTTCAGGAAGGTACGTGAAATTTTAAACCCCTAAAATATCAATATCTGCGAAATATGTGTTTTTTTGTTGACGGGCAAGTTTTGCCTAAAAATGATGAAAATTTCCCGTAATATCAGTTGTGAATGACCAATCGACACAAAATTTGAAATAAAAGAGCAGATTATGCATTTAAGTTAGTCCTGAAACTTTCTGACATAGGGGATACTGTTAACCCAAATTAAAATATAAATTTCTTTTGATTTATATATAATTGGACTAAATTTTGATTGAAAATATGTTAAAATACCTGTGAAATCATTCACAAATAACAAATTTGTACAAAAGTTGGCATATGACATCGCACGATGAATATGTTTCTGCTCTGCAAATTTCAGAAAGGTACGTGAAATTTTACACCCCTAAAATATCAATATCTGCAAAAAATGTGGTTTTTTTGTTGCTGGGCTAGTTTTGCCTAAAAATGATGAAAATTTTCCGTAATATTAGTTGTGAATGACCAATCGACACAACATTTAAAATAAAAGAGCAGATTATGCACTCAAGTTAGTCCTAAAACTTTCTGACATAGGGGATACTGTTAACCCAAATTAAAATATAAATTTCTTTTGATTTATATATAATTAGACTAAATTTTGATTGAAAATATGTTAAAATACCTGTGAAATCATTCACAAATAACAAATTTGTACAAAAGTTGGCATATGACATCGGACGATGAATATGTTTCTGCTCTGCAAATTTCAGAAAGGTACGTGAAATTTTACACCCCTAAAATATCAATATCTGCGAAAAATGTGGTTTTTTTTGTTGCTGGGCAAGTTTTGCCTAAAAATGATGAAAATTTCCCGTAATATTAGTTGTGAATGACCAATCGACACAAAATTTGAAATAAAAGAGCAGATTATGCATTCAAGTTAGTCCTAAAACTTTCTGACATAGGGGATACTGTTAACCCAAATTAAAATATAAATTTCTTTTGATTTATATATAATTAAACTAAACTTTGACTGAAAATATGTTAAAATACCTGTGAAATCATTCACAAATAACAAATTTGTACAAAAGTTGGCATATGACATCGCACTCGCACAATGAATATGTTTCTGCTCTGCAAATTTCTGAAAAGTACGTGAAATTTTACACCCCTAAAATATCAATATCTGCGAAAAATGTGTTTTTTTGTTGCCGGGCCAGTTTTGCCTAAAAATGATGAAAATTTTCCGTAATATCAGTTGTGAATGACCAATCGACACAAAATTTAAAATAAAAGAGCAGATTATGCATTCAAGTTAGTCCTGAAACTTTCTGACATAGGGGATACTGTTAACCCAAATTAAAATATAAATTTCTTTTGATTTATATATAATTGGACTAAACTTTGACTGAAAATATGTTAAAATACCTGTGAAATCATTCACAAATATCAAATTTGTACAAAAGTTGGCATATGACATCGCACGATGAATATGTTTCTGCTCTGCAAATTTCAGAAAGGTACGTACAATTTTACACCCCTAAAATATCAATATCTGCGAAAAATGTGTTTTTTTTGTTGCCGGCCTAGTTTTGCCTAAAAATGATGAAAATTTCCCGTAATGTCAGTTGTGAATGACCAATCGACACAAAATTTGAAATAAAAGAGCAGATTATGCATTCAAGTTAGTCCTGAAACTTTCTGACATAGGGGATACTGTTAACCCAAATTAAAATATAAATTTCTTTTGATTTATATATAATTGGACTAAATTTTGACTGAAAATATGTTAAAATACCTGTGAAATCATTCACAAATAACAAATTTGTACAAAAGTTGGCATATGACATCGCACGATGAATATGTTTCTGCTCTGCAAATTTCAGAAAGGTACGTGAAATTGTACACCCCTAAAATATCAATATCTGAAAAAAATGTGGTTTTTTTTGTTGCCGGGCAAGTTTTGCCTATAAATGATGAAAATTTCCCGTAATATCAGTTGTGAATGACCAATCGACACAAAATTTGAAATAAAAGAGCAGATTCTACATTCAAGTTAGTCCTGAAACTTTTTGACATAGGGGATACTGTTAACCCAAATTAAAATATAAATTTCTTTTGATTTATATATAATTGGACTAAATTTTGATTGAAAATATGTTAAAATACCTGTGAAATCATTCACAAATAACAAATTTGTACAAAAGTTGGCATATGACATCGCACGATGAATATGTTTCTGCTCTGCAAATTTCAGAAAGGTACGTGAAATTGTACACCCCTAAAATATCAATATCTGAAAAAAATGTGGGTTTTTTTGTTGCCGGGCAAGTTTTGCCTATAAATGATGAAAATTTCCCGTAATATCAGTTGTGAATGACCAATCGACACAAAATTTGAAATAAAAGAGCAGATTATGCATTCAAGTTAGTCCTGAAACTTTTTGACATAGGGGATACTGTTAACCCAAATTAAAATATAAATTTCTTTTGATTTATATATAATTGGACTAAATTTTGATTGAAAATATGTTAAAATACCTGTGAAATCATTCACAAATAACAAATTTGTACAACAGTTGGCATATGACATCGCACTCGCACAATGAATATGTTTCTGCTCTGCAAATTTCTGAAAAGTACGTGAAATTTTACACCCCTAAAATATCAATATCTGCGAAAAATGTGTTTTTTTGTTGCCGGGCAAGTTTTGCCTAAAAATGAAGAAAATTTTCCGTAATATCAGTTGTGAATGACCAATCGACACAAAATTTAAAAAAAAAAGCAGATTATGCATTCAAGTTAGTCCTGAAACTTTCTGACATAGGGGATACTGTTAACCCAAATTAAAATATAAATTTCTTTTGATTTATATATAATTGGACTAAATTTTGACTGAAAATATGTTAAAATACCTGTGAAATCATTCACAAATAACAAATTTGTACAAAAGTTGGCATATGACATCGCACGATGAATATGTTTCTGCTCTGCAAATTTCAGAAAGGTACGTGAAATTGTACACCCCTAAAATATCAATATCTGAAAAAAATGTGGTTTTTTTTGTTGCCGGGCAAGTTTTGCCTATAAATGATGAAAATTTCCCGTAATATCAGTTGTGAATGACCAATCGACACAAAATTTGAAATAAAAGAGCAGATTATGCATTCAAGTTAGTCCTGAAACTTGTTGATATAGGGGATACTGTTAACCCAAATTAAAATATAAATTTCTTTTGATTTATATATAATTGGACTAAATTTTGATTGAAAATATGTTAAAATACCTGTGAAATCATTCACAAATAACAAATTTGTACAAAAGTTGGCATATGACATCGCACTCGCACAATGAATATGTTTCTGCTCTGCAAATTTCTGAAAAGTACGTGAAATTTTACACCCCTAAAATATCAATATCTGAAAAAAATGTGGTTTTTTTTGTTGCCGGGCAAGTTTTGCCTATAAATGATGAAAATTTCCCGTAATATCAGTTGTGAATGACCAATCGACACAACATTTGAAATAAAAGAGCAGATTATGCATTCAAGTTAGTCCTGAAACTTTTTGACATAGGGGATACTGTTAACCCAAATTAAAATATAAATTTCTTTTGATTTATATATAATTGGACTAAATTTTGATTGAAAATATGTTAAAATACCTGTGAAATCATTCACAAATAACAAATTTGTACAAAAGTTGGCATATGACATCGCACTCGCACAATGAATATGTTTCTGCTCTGCAAATTTCTGAAAAGTACGTGAAATTTTACACCCCTAAAATATCAATATCTGCGAAAAATGTGTTTTTTTTGTTGCCCGGCCAGTTTTGCCTAAAAATGATGAAAATTTTCCGTAATATCAGTTGTGAATGACCAATCGACACAACATTTAAAATAAAAGAGCAGATTATGCATTCAAGTTAGTCCTGAAACTTTCTGACATAGGGGATACTGTTAACCCAAATTAAAATATAAATTTCTTTTGATTTATATATAATTGGACTAAATTTTGATTGAAAATATGTTAAAATACCTGTGAAATCATTCACAAATAACAAATTTGTACAAAAGTTGGCATATGACATCGCACTCGCACAATGAATATGTTTCTGCTCTGCAAATTTCTGAAAAGTACGTGAAATTTTACACCCCTAAAATATCAATATCTGCGAAAAATGTGTTTTTTTGTTGCCGGGCAAGTTTTGCCTAAAAATGATGAAAATTTTCCGTAATATCAGTTGTGAATGACCAATCGACACAAAATTAAAAAAAAAGAGCAGATTATGCATTCAAATTAGTCCTGAAACTTTCTGACATAGGGGATACTGTTAACCCAAATTAAAATATAAATTTCTTTTGATTTATATATAATTGGACTAAATTTTGATTGAAAATATGTTAAAATACCTGTGAAATCATTCACAAATAACAAATTTGTACAAAAGTTGGCATATGACATCGCACGATGAATATGTTTCTGCTCTACAAATTTCAGAAAGGTACGTGAAATTTTACACCCCTAAAATATCAATATCTGCGAAAAATGTGGTTTTTTTGTTGCTGGGCAAGTTTTGACTAAAAATGATGAAAATTTCCCGTAATATTAGTTGTGAATGACCAATCGACACACAATTTGAAATAAAAGATCAGATTATGCATTCAAGTTAGTCCTGAAACTTTCTGACATAGGGGATACTGTTAACCCAAATTAAAATATAAATTTCTTTTGATTTATATATAATTGGACTAAATTTTGACTGAAAATATGTTAAAATACCTGTGAAATCATTCACAAATAACAAATTTGTACAAAGGTTGGCATATGACATCGCACGATGAATATGTTTCTGCTCTGCAAATTTCAGAAAGGTACGTAACATTTTACACCCCTAAAATATCAATATCTGAGAAAAATGTGGTTTTTTTTGTTGCGGGGCAAGTTTTGCCTAAAAATGATGAAAATTTCCCGTAATATCAGTTGTGAATGACCAATTGACACAAACTTTGAAATAAAAGAGCAGATTATGCATTCAGGTTAGTCCTGAAACTTTCTGACATAGGGGATACTGTTAACCCAAATTAAAATATAAATTTCTTTTGATTTATATATAATTGGACTAAATTTTGATTGAAAATATGTTAAAATACCTGTGAAATCATTCACAAATAACAAATTTGTACAAAAGTTGGCATATGACATCGCACTCGCACAATGAATATGTTTCTGCTCTGCAAATTTCAGAAAAGTACGTGAAATTTTACACCCCTAAAATATCAATATCTGCGAAAAATGTGTTTTTTTGTTGCCGGGCAAGTTTTGCCTAAAAATGATGAAAATTTTCCGTAATATCAGTTGTGAATGACCAATCGACACAAAATTTGAAATAAAAGATCAGATTATGCATTCAAGTTAGTCCTAAAACTTTCTGACATAGGGGATACTGTTAACCCAAATTAAAATATAAATTTCTTTTGATTTATATATAATTGGACTAAATTTTGATAAAAAATATGTTAAAATACCTGTGAAATCATTCACAAATAACAAATTTGTACAAAAGTTGGCATATGACATCGCACTCGCACAATGAATATGTTTCTGCTCTGCAAATTTCAGGAAGGTACGTGAAATTTTTAACCCCTAAAATATCAATATCTGCGAAAAATGTGTTTTTTTGTTGCCGGGCAAGTTTTGCCTAAAAATGATGAAAATTTCCCGTAATATTAGTTGTGAATGACCAAACGACACAACATTTAATATAAAAGAGCAGATTATGCATTCAAGTTAGTCCTAAAACTTTCTGACATAGGGGATACTGTTAACCCAAATTAAAATATAAATTTCTTTTGATTTATATATAATTGGACTAAATTTTGATTGAAAATATGTTAAAATACCTGTGAAATCATTCACAAATAACAAATTTGTACAAAAGTTGGCATATGACATCGCACTCGCACAATGAATATGTTTCTGCTCTGCAAATTTCTGAAAAGTACGTGAAATTTTACACCCCTAAAATATCAATATCTGCGAAAAATGTGTTTTTTTGTTGCCGGGCCAGTTTTGCCTAAAAATGATGAAAATTTTCCGTAATATCAGTTGTGAATGACCAATCGACACAACATTTAAAATAAAAGAGCAGATTATGCATTCAAGTTAGTCCTGAAACTTTCTGACATAGGGGATACTGTTAACCCAAATTAAAATATAAATTTCTTTTGATTTATATATAATTGGACTAAATTTTGATTGAAAATATGTTAAAATACCTGTGAAATCATTCACAAATAACAAATTTGTACAAAAGTTGGCATATGACATCGCACGATGAATATGTTTCTGCTCTGCAAATTTCAGAAAGGTACGTGAAATTGTACACCCCTAAAATATCAATATCTGAAAAAAATGTGGGTTTTTTTGTTGCCGGGCAAGTTTTGCCTATAAATGATGAAAATTTCCCGTAATATCAGTTGTGAATGACCAATCGACACAAAATTTGAAATAAAAGAGCAGATTATGCATTCAAGTTAGTCCTGAAACTTTTTGACATAGGGGATACTGTTAACCCAAATTAAAATATAAATTTCTTTTGATTTATATATAATTGGACTAAATTTTGATTGAAAATATGTTAAAATACCTGTGAAATCATTCACAAATAACAAATTTGTACAAAAGTTGGCATATGACATCGCACTCGCACAATGAATATGTTTCTGCTCTGCAAATTTCTGAAAAGTACGTGAAATTTTACACCCCTAAAATATCAATATCTGCGAAAAATGTGTTTTTTTGTTGCCGGGCAAGTTTTGACTAAAAATGATGAAAATTTTCCGTAATATCAGTTGTGAATGACCAATCGACACAAAATTTGAAATAAAAGAGCAGATTATGCATTCAAGTTAGTCCTGAAACTTTCTGACATAGGGGATACTGTTAACCCAAATTAAAATATAAATTTATTTTGATTTATATATAATTGGACTAAATTTTGATTGAAAATATGTTAAAATACCTGTGAAATCATTCACAAATAACAAATTTGTACAAAAGTAGGCATATGACATCGCACGATGAATATGTTTCTGCTCTACAAATTTCAGAAAGGTACGTGAAATTTTACACCCCTAAAATATCAATATCTGCGAAAAATGTGTTTTTTTTGTTGCTGGGCAAGTTTTGACTAAAGATGATGAAAATTTCCCGTAATATTAGTTGTGAATGACCAATCGACACACAATTTGAAATAAAAGATCAGATTATGCATTCAAGTTAGTCCTGAAACTTTCTGACATAGGGGATACTGTTAACCCAAATTAAAATATAAATTTCTTTTGATTTATATATAATTGGACTAAATTTTGACTGAAAATATGTTAAAATACCTGTGAAATCATTCACAAATAACAAATTTGTACAAAGGTTGGCATATGACATCGCACGATGAATATGTTTCTGCTCTGCAAATTTCAGAAAGGTACGTAACATTTTACACCCCTAAAATATCAATATCTGAGAAAAATGTGGTTTTTTTTGTTGCGGGGCAAGTTTTGCCTAAAAATGATGAAAATTTCCCGTAATATCAGTTGTGAATGACCAATTGACACAAACTTTGAAATAAAAGAGCAGATTGTGCATTCAGGTTAGTCCTGAAACTTTCTGACATAGGGGATACTGTTAACCCAAATTAAAATATAAATTTCTTTTGATTTATATATAATTGGACTAAATTTTGATTGAAAATATGTTAAAATACCTGTGAAATCATTCACAAATAACAAATTTGTACAAAAGTTGGCATATGACATCGCACTCGCACAATGAATATGTTTCTGCTCTGCAAATTTCAGAAAAGTACGTGAAATTTTACACCCCTAAAATATCAATATCTGCGAAAAATGTGTTTTTTTGTAGCCGGGCAAGTTTTGCCTAAAAATGATGAAAATTTTCCGTAATATCAGTTGTGAATGACCAATCGACACAAAATTTGAAATAAAAGATCAGATTATGCATTCAAGTTAGTCCTAAAACTTTCTGACATAGGGGATACTGTTAACCCAAATTAAAATATAAATTTCTTTTGATTTATATATAATTGGACTAAATTTTGATAAAAAATATGTTAAAATACCTGTGAAATCATTCACAAATAACAAATTTGTACAAAAGTTGGCATATGACATCGCACTCGCACAATGAATATGTTTCTGCTCTGCAAATTTCAGGAAGGTACGTGAAATTTTAAACCCCTAAAATATCAATATCTGCGAAATATGTGTTTTTTTGTTGACGGGCAAGTTTTGCCTAAAAATGATGAAAATTTCCCGTAATATCAGTTGTGAATGACCAATCGACACAAAATTTGAAATAAAAGAGCAGATTATGCATTTAAGTTAGTCCTGAAACTTTCTGACATAGGGGATACTGTTAACCCAAATTAAAATATCAATTTCTTTTGATTTATATATAATTGGACTAAATTTTGATTGAAAATATGTTAAAATACCTGTGAAATCATTCACAAATAACAAATTTGTACAAAAGTTGGCATATGACATCGCACGATGAATATGTTTCTGCTCTGCAAATTTCAGAAAGGTTCGTGAAATTTTACACCCCTAAAATATCAATATCTGCAAAAAATGTGTTTTTTTTGTTGCTGGGCTAGTTTTGCCTAAAAATGATGAAAATTTTCCGTAATATTAGTTGTGAATGACCAATCGACACAACATTTGAAATAAAAGAGCAGATTATGCACTCAAGTTAGTCCTAAAACTTTCTGACATAGGGGATACTGTTAACCCAAATTAAAATATAAATTTATTTTGATTTATATATAATTGGACTAAATTTTGACTGAAAATATTTTAAAATACCTGTGAAATCATTCACAAATAACAAATTTGTACAAAAGTTGGCATATGACATCGCACGATGAATATGTTTCTGCTCTGCAAATTTCAGAAAAGTACGTGAAATTTTACACCCCTAAAATATCAATATCTGAAGAAAATGTGGTTTTTTTTGTTGCGGGGCAAGTTTTGACTAAAAATGATGAAAATTTCCCGTAATATCAGTTGTGAATGACCAATTGACACAAACTTTGAAATAAAAGAGCAGATTATGCATTCAGGTTAGTCCTGAAACTTTCTGACATAGGGGATACTGTTAACCCAAATTAAAATATAAATTTCTTTTGATTTATATATAATTGGACTTTATTACCCCATTCGACAGGACACATGACAAAATAGCCTAAGGAGTTCAATTTCTCGTTGTATCGTAAGGCCGAAGCAGTTTAATGCCAGGTTGATCTCACAACTTATTATTATTTCCAACTAACAGTATTTTACAATAGCATATTACCTAGTATATAAGTTTGCTTCCGATCGGTGCGCGAGTATCACTCTCATGTTTCAGTTATTTACCAAAATACCATAAAACCAATAACAGGATGCCAACAATAATTAAAACGCATCACCATCATGTTCTTGTTATTTACCGAAATAACACAAACCCGATAATGGCGATGCCAACATTATCATGTCTCCGCACTTTACGGTAAACCCAATAATAATGTCCAGACTACCAGTGCACCGATCGCGAAATTAAAACGCATCCCATCATGTTCTAGTTATTTTCCAAAATAACACAAACCCGATAATGGCGATGCCAACATTATCATGTCTCCGCACTTTACGGTAAACCCAATAATAATGTCCAGACTACCAGTATACCGATCGCAAAATTAAGACGCATCGCCATCATGTTCTAGTTATTTACCAAAATAACATAGAACCCGATAACAGTGATAACGCTATAGCAAAACGTACCGTTAACACAGCCGCCTCAACATAGCTGTAAATTACCATTAAGGTTAAACATGAAGCCGCAAACATTTATCATTACATTTGGTCTTAAAATTCGTATACTTGGCATGGCTTAAGTTGGTGTAAAGTTAGGTTATTGGGGCCTATGACGGCGTTCCGAATGCAATTCCGCCAAACGGTCATTCATGACCGCCGCCAATTAGGCCCAAATGTTGTCAAATAATAAAAGCATGAGAGAAGTGGCACAAATTATTAATAGTGATTCAGGTAGCATTCATCAGTTCTGCGTGTGTGCGGCATTAACTCCCGGGTCATTAGAGCCGACATTAAATGTTATAGTCCGGGTTCGATGGCTGTATCTCCCAGGTGTAGCCACTGGATGCATGCTAATGCGGGCAGAGCTTCTCAATGCGTGGTAATAACGTCAATTCGGCAGGTCCAATGACGACAAACGTCACCCACAATCCACATTAAAGGTGTGCGCCCGTAACACCATGGCTCGTGAAAGGAAGAAAAACACACAAAAACGACTAAATAGTAGGCGCACATAGGAAATAATCAAATTACTCACTAGAAAGAACAATGAAGTGTACAACTATATTCATAAAAAGTGGGCAAGAAGTGGGTGGGTAGGGGGAATAATTGCTAAGCGCGCCGGTAACCGAAGGCGTACGGGGGGCGACATAATCTCTTTATAAACACCGGCATGTTTATATGAAATTGCACCAAAGGTCGGCAGGCAAGGGAGTGATAATGGGGTATGCACCGGGCGCTAGCTGCCGGAACCTAGTCATCTGAAAGCGGGAAAGAGCATCGGCAATACCGTTATCAATGCCGGGAACGTGCCGTGCTTTGAAATGAATATTCAAATCTAAACAACACACAACAAGCATGCGGACCAATTTCATTATCTTGGGACAGCGGGAAGTTTGCCGATTGATTATGGCCACGACTGCCGCGTTATCAGACCAGAATACCACCCGCTTATTCCTTAATGCCGGTCCCCATACACGCAGCGCTATTACAATGGGGAAAAACTCGAGGAAAGCAATGGATAACTTCATGGAACGCACTGACAAGGGCCATCGTCCGTGTGTCCAATTACCACCAAAGAATGCACCGAAACCTATCTCTGATGAAGCGTCCGTGTACACATGCAGATTATCGCTCGAGTGCCAAACTTGGTCGGGGAATATGACTGAACCGTTAAAATGTGTCAAAAACTGCTTCCATGCAAACATGTCAGCTCGTGCCCCCGATGAAATACGGACACGATGATGTGGTCTTTGAACGCCACTAGTTAAGTCAAACAAACGACGCAAAAACGCGCGGCCTGGGCGAACGGCCTTACAGATAAAATTCAAACTCCCCAACAATGACTGAAGCTCCCGCAGAGTAAGTTTCTGTCTACCCAATGCATTATCTAGTTTTGCAATGATCAAAACAATTTTGTCCGATGGGACTTGAATCTCCTGCGCGATAGTGTCGATTGCTAAGCCTAGGAAAGTGATATGAGTGGTCGGCCCCTCGGTTTTGTCCACCGCTAAGGGAACCCAAAACTTCGTACAAACTACTGTAAAGGAGTTAAGGGCGCGTGCGCATTCATCGGAATTTGAACTCCCGACGAAAAAGAAATCGTCAAGGTAGTGAAGGATATTATCAGTGGCTGCTACTTTGCGGGAACAATATTCAAGAAAGGTGCTAAATCTCTCAAAGGTTACACATGATATTGAACAGCCCATGGGCATGCACTTATCATAGTAATATGACCCATTAAAGTAAAACCCTAACAAATCAAAGTCATCCGGGTGAACTGGTAGTAAGCGAAATGCCGATTTTATATCTGATTTGGCCATAAGGGCACCGGGACCTAAACTAGAAACCAAAGTAACAGCATCATCGAAACTTGTGTAACTAACAGTCGCAATAGACGGGTCAATGTAATCGTTGACGGAGTCACCTATAGGAGATGACAGATTGTGAATCAAACGAAATTGACCTGGGGTTTGTTTAGGTACCAGACCGATTGGGGAACAGCGTAAATTGGGCAAAGGAGGGGTTAAATAAGGACCGGCAACACGGTCCAACTGCACCTCGAGGGCAATTTTGTCATGTAACAATGCCTGATTTTCACGGACGGATACAAAATTCCGGGCAGAAGAACTAACACGCGGTCCGGAATATCCCAATCGAAAACCAAAAGTAAAACCATCTACCAATCTATGCGCATTATGTCGGTCGGGGTATGTGTTGAGAAACGGGCGCATACTAGTTAGGTTTACTGGGGTTGGCAATAGTGGTTGGGTTGGCTGCACCCCGTGCGGTGCGGGAATTACCTCGGCAATTGTCGGCCGAGTGGCCAAGGGACAAACAAGCGGAGCACTTGTGGGCAAATCGACACCCAGCCCGGAAACATTGGCCGCGGTTAAAGGCAAAACAGATACCGCTAGCAGCGGCTCGCTGGGTTTGTGCGGGACGACCCGCTCCGGCACTGGAATATCCAGATACGCGCTGCTGTGAGGTGGTATTGGGAAAGGGACGAAAATTAGTCTGGGTCGGGGCACCCACTAGCGTGAGCCACAATTCAGCATCGATGCTGGCCCAGGAGCGTGCCGGCAGGCGCGCTTGTCGCAGGCGAAATTGAATATCATAATCGCGCCAGCCAAAACCTACGCGACGAAATGCGGCCGAGCGGATAGTATCTGCATACTTCAGAAGTTGCCTAGCACGATTTCCATGACGCATCAAATAGATCGACGCAAAAATCAAGAATGCCGAGGTCCATTGCTCAATGGACGTTACACGCACATTTTGGGCAGCGTGGGGGCGAATTTGCCAAGCGGGTGAATCGGGCGAGCCGACCATAAACACGCAATCATTTGGGGTGCCAGTATTGCTATGGCCCGGCCGCATTAGAGAACCAAATTCAACAAACTCCCCATTCCAAATTTTGTCCTGAATATGTTTAGGAACCCCCATTCCCAGATCTTCACAAACGCTAGTCAGCGCTGTGTAGTCTTGAACAGGCACAAGACTAGAGAAATGAGTGTTATCATTGGCCGTATTGGGACAGGTAACGGAAATCACGTTGGGAGCGGGTGGTAAATTTACCGGCATCTGAACGATATTATTAACGGTGGACTCACCAAACTCCGAAGTTATGAGCGGTGCAGCAGCACTCCGTAGGCTTCCAGGTACGGGGGCGGCAGCGTCAGGTACGGGGGCGGCAGTGAACCCCGGCGGTCGGTTGGGGTATGTGGGCACGACAACAGCCGGCGTCGTCTCCACAGCTGGCACCGGTCGTGTTGATCCAACACCAGCCTCCAGGTTTTGATTAGACCGAGACGAACGGGGTCGTCCGCGTGGCTTTCTCCCCGCCGAAGCGTGTCCAGATGTAGATGCAACCGCGGTCTTCTTGGATTTAGGCATTGTTTTCGGCATGGAGGTAGGATGCGGGTCAGTTAATTGTTGCTACGGTCGACGAACTGCAAAACACGATTATTCTTACTGTGAAAAATGTATGTAGAACTTCGAAACTTCGAAGTTAATACAAGAACCTATATCTACTCTGCTGAATAGCAAACAAACGACCTCCTGGCTTAAACTGCTGTGACAAAGTGATCGCTGACCAGTCGTCAAGATTATGGCGGTATACCAGGCCTTGTCTGTTTTAACCACAGGGCCATAAAAATAGCGTCCCCATTCCCCAGTGACCTCCATGTGGCGTGGGAAATGGACATTGGTCTAGATCCCGGCATACCAATCTGTCTCGAGGTTAATAAATTCTTTGAAGCCTTATTTGGCTTAAAAGTGATTATATATAAATCAAAAGAAATTTATATTTTAATTTGGGTAAACAGTATCCCCTATGTCAGAAAGTTTCAGGACTAACTTGAATGCATAATCTGCTCTTTTATTTCAAATTGTGTGTCGATTGGTCATTCACAACTGATATTACGGGAAATTTTCATCATTTTTAGGCAAAACTTGCCCAGCAACAAAAAACCCACATTTTTCGCAAATATTGATATTCTAGGGGTGTAAAACTTTACGTACCTTTCTGAAATTTGCAGAGCAGAAACATATTCATCGTGCGATGTCATATGCCAACTTTTGTACAAATTTGTTATTTGTGAATGATTTCACAGGTATTTTAAACATATTTTCAGTCAAAATTTAGTCCAATTATATATAAATCAAAAGAAATTCATATTTTAATTTGGGTAAACAATATCCCCTATGTCAGAAAGTTTCAGGACTAACTTGAATGCATAATCTGCTCTTTCATTTCAAATTTTGTGTCGATTGGTCATTTACAACTGATATTACGGGAAAATTTTCATCATTTTTAGGCAAAACTTGCCCAGCAAAAAAAAACCCACATTTTTCGCAGATATTGATATTTTAGGGGTGTAAAATTTCACGTACCTTTCTGAAATTTGCAGAGCAGAAACATATTCATCGTGCGATGTCATATGCCAACTTTTGTACAAATTTGTTATTTGTGAATGATTTCACAGGTATTTTAACATATTTTCAGTCAAAAATTTAGTCCAATTATATATAAATCAAAAGAAATTCATATTTTAATTTGGGTAAACAATATCCCCTATGTCAGAAAGTTTCAGGACTAACTTGAATGCATAATCTGCTCTTTCATTTCAAATTTTGTGTCGATTGGTCATTCACAACTGATATTACGGGAAATTTTCATCATTTTTAGGCAAAACTTGCCCAGCAACAAAAAAACACATTTTTCGCAGATATTGATATTTTAGGGGTGTACAATTTCACGTACCTTTCTGAAATTTGCAGAGCAGAAACATATTCATCGTGCAATGTCATATGCTAACTTTTGTACAAATGTGTTATTTGTGAATGATTTCACAGGTATTTTAACATATTTTTAATCAAAATTAAGTCCAATTATATATAAATCAAAAGAAATTTATATTTTAATTTGGGTAAACAGTATCCCCTATGTCAGAAGGTTTCAGGACTAACTTGAATGCATAATCTGCTCTTTTATTTCAAATTTTGTGTCGATTGGTCATTCACAACTGATATTACGGGAAATGTTCATCATTTTTAGGCAAAACTTGCCCGGCAACAAAAAAAACACATTTTTCGCAGATATTGATATTTTAGGGGTGTAAAATTTTACGTACCTTTCTGAAATTTGCAGAGCAGAAACATATTTATCGTGCGATGGCATAGGCCTATGCCAACTTTTGTACAAATTTGTTATTTGTGAATGATTTCACAGGTATTTTAAACATATTTTCAGTCAAAGTTTAGTCCAATTATATATAAATCAAAAGAAATTTATATTTTAATTTGGGTTAACAGTATCCGCTATGTCAGAAAGTTTCAGGACTAACTTGAATGCATAATCTGCTCTTTTATTTCAAATTTTGTGTCGATTGGTCATTCACAACTGATATTACGGGAAAATTTTCATCATTTTTAGGAAAAACTTGCCCAGCAACAAAAAAACCACATTTTTCGCAGATATTGATATTTTAGGGGTGTAAAATTTCACGTACCTTTCTGAAATTTGCAGAGCAGAAACATATTCATCGTGCGATGTCATATGCCAACTTTTGTACAAGTTTGTTATTTGTGAATGTTTTCACAGGTATTTTAACATATTTTCAGTCACAATTTAGTCCAATTATATATAAATCAAAAGAAATTTATATTTTAATTTGGGTTAACAGTATCCCCTATGTCAGAAAGTTTCAGGACTAACTTGAATGCATAATCTGCTCTTTTATTTCAAATTTTGTGTCGTTTGGTCATTCACAACTAATATTACGGGAAATTTTCATCATTTTTAGGCAAAACTTGCCCGGCAACAAAAAAACACATTTTTCGCAGATATTGATATTTTAGGGGTGTAAAATTTCACGTACATTTCTGAAATTTGCAGAGCAGAAACATATTCATTGTGCGAGTGCGATGTCATATGCCAACTTTTGTACAAATTTGTTATTTGTGAATGATTTCACAGGTATTTTAACATATTTTCAATCAAAATTTAGTCCAATTATATATAAATCAAAAGAAATTTATATTTTAATTTGGGTTAACAGTATCCCCTATGTCAGAAAGTTTAAGGACTAACCTGAATGCATAATCTGCTCTTTTATTTCTAATTTTGTGTCGATTGGTCATTCACAACTGATATTACGGGAAATTTTCATCATTTTTAGGCAAAACTTGCCCGGCAACAAAAAAACCACATTTTTCGCAGATATTGATATTTTAGGGGTGTAAAATTTTACGTACCTTTCTGAAATTTGCAGAGCAGAAACATATTCATCGTGCGATGGCATAGGCCTATGCCAACTTTTGTACAAATTTGTTATTTGTGAATGATTTCACAGGTATTTTAAACATATTTTCAGTCAAAGTTTTGTCCAATTATATATAAATCAAAAGAAATTTATATTTTAATTTGGGTTAACAGTATCTGCTTTTTTAGAAAGTTTCAGGACTAACTTGAATGCATAATCTGCTCTTTTATTTCAAATTTTGTGTCGATTGGTCATTCACAACTGATATTACGGGAAAATTTTCATCATTTTTAGGCAAAACTTGCCCAGCAACAAAAAAACACATTTTTCGCAGATATTGATATTTTAGGGGTGTAAAATTTCACGTACCTTTCTGAAATTTGCAGAGCAGAAACATATTCATCGTGCGATGTCATATGCCAACTTTTGTACAAATTTGTTATTTGTGAATGTTTTCACAGGTATTTTAACATATTTTCAGTCAAAATTTAGTCCAATTATATATAAATCAAAAGAAATTTATATTTTAATTTGGGTTAACAGTATCCCCTATGTCAGAAAGTTTCAGGACTAACTTGAATGCATAATCTGCTCTTTTATTTCAAATTTTGTGTCGTTTGGTCATTCACAACTAATATTACGGGAAATTTTCATCATTTTTAGGCAAAACTTGCCCGGCAACAAAAAAACACATTTTTCGCAGATATTGATATTTTAGGGGTGTAAAATTTCACGTACATTTCTGAAATTTGCAGAGCAGAAACATATTCCTTGTGCGAGTGCGATGTCATATGCCAACTTTTGTACAAATTTGTTATTTGTGAATGATTTCACAGGTATTTTAAACATATTTTCAGTCAAAGTTTAGTCCAATTATATATAAATCAAAAAAAAATTATATTTTAATTTGGGTTAACAGTATCCGCTATGTCAGAAAGTTTCAGGACTAACTTGAATGCATAATCTGCTCTTTTATTTCAAATTTTGTGTCGATTGGTCATTCACAACTGATATTACGGGAAAATTTTCATCATTTTTAGGAAAAACTAGCCCAGCAACAAAAAACCCACATTTTTCGCAGATATTGATATTTTAGGGGTGTACAATTTCACGTACCTTTCTGAAATTTGCAGAGCAGAAACATATTCATGCGATGTCATATGCCAACTTTTGTACAAATTTGTTATTTGTGAATGATTTCACAGGTATTTTAACATATTTTCAGTCAAAGTTTAGTTTAATTATATATAAATCAAAAGAAATTTATATTTTAATTTGGATTAACAGTATCCCCTATGTCAGAAAGTTTCAGGACTAACTTGAATGCATAATCTGCTCTCTTTTTTTAAATCTTGTGTCGATTGGTCATTCACAACTGATATTACGGGAAATTTTCATCATTTGTAGGTAAAACTTGCCCGGCAACAAAAAAAAACAAATTTTTCGCAGATATTGATATTTTAGGGGTGTAAAAGTTTACGTACCTCTCTGAAATTTGCAGAGCAGAAACATATTCATCGTGCGATGTCATATGCCAACTTTTGTACAGATTTGTTATTTGTGAATGATTTCACAGGTATTTTAACATATTTTCAGTCAAAGTTTAGTTTAATTATATATAATACGTTTGAGGCAAATAAAGCTTCAAATAATTTATCCCCGCGGGACAGTTTGCAAGGCTTTGACGGAACTAGAGTTTGGTCAATTCAGGTCACTCCCCTTGTGGTCGGATTGATTTATGGATATGAACTAGTTCAGTCTTGGCTTGATACTATAACCTGAATTCGAGCACTCAGCCACCCACTTTCGTTTGAGCAGTCGACCTGTTTGCATGGTTGTAGAAATTTCGTCTTGCAAAAAATTCATTTAATGTTTTCTTGCCGATAAGTTCGCCAAATATTGGCGTAAATATGCCCCGTGCCAGGTCGAAGCGACGGGTTGCCTCTGGGCCGGTGGATGGAGCCAAGCGGCCGCAAGGACGGCCTCGATCGTTCGTCCATCTCGGCAGGATGCTGTGGCCAGTCGACGCGATGCGAGTTCAGTCGAGCCATGGAATGCACCGACGGTAGCGGGTATTGCATACCCGGCCGTTGGATACGGCAGGCCCTGTCATCAGCAGCGACGGAGGCCCAATTGTTGCACCATCCACCATCGGTCGGTCCGGAGGTGACTCGTCCACGACTTTGGAGTCGGGTAAGTCTAGTGTGGCTATTAATGCTGAGGAATCAACCCCTCAACCAATTATTACCACTAGTGTTTAGTCTATTTGGCCGTGCGTCACCAACTGTGACAAAATTGCTAAATATAATTGCTGTTTGCGTAACCAACTGTGACAATATTGCTGAATATAATTGCTGTTTGCGTCACAAACTGTGACAATATTTCTGAATATAATTGCTGTTTGCGTCACTGACTGTGACAATATTGCTGTTCCCTGACATCAGCTTCGGACGGGAACAAACTGTGATAATTGCGTAACATCAGTTGAGCAGTGGTCATCTGCCTTTTGGGTTTTTGCGTTGATATACTGTCTTGTTGCGCCAACCTAGCCAGGCACGCCAATTGCTCAAATATTGCCGGCGGTCAACAATAACCGTGCAAGGATTTTAATCGCGGGAAATGCCTCCGGCCCAATTCCCGGTTTGCGCACCGTTGCATGCTCCACCTGTCAGGTATTCGGCCACCCAGCAGCCCGCTGTCTAGACAATCGTCAGTCCAGCGGGCCAGGGCAAATACCAGTAAACCTAAGTATTATGTTACCATTATTGCGCGTTTACACTAGCAGTAGCACTAAAGATGCGCAAATATTGCTGGAAGCCTAAGACAGTCTTCAACACCCAGCTATGTTGCAATTAAAAAAATGATTGCGAGATCGAGTTGGGCCGCGTAGCCGGGCCGTTAGCTAATGCGCCTATTCCCAATTTGCGTTCACAAACACTGCCGTCAATTACACAAGTTTTGATGAAGCTATAGCGATGGTTTATTCAATTTTGCTCAGGGTGCAGTTATGGCCAACTAGGATAATAAATCGGCTTTTCGATTACTCCCTGTTCACCCGGATGATTTCGATTTGCTATGGTTTTCCCCTAATGGCCAAATATATTTATGATACACGTATGCCGCGCCGATGGGGTGCACCATCTTATGTGTCACTTTTGAACGTTTTACTTAGCACTTTCATTGCGTACTGCACTCCAAACACATTGTGCATTAGCTTGATGATTTCTAGTTTGTAAGTGGATTATGGTAATTGCAGATCTGTGTCACGAACTTCATCATTGCTAAATTTAATTGCTGTTTGCGTCACAAACTGTGACAATATAGCTGAATATAATCGCCGTTTGCGTCACACCAACTGTGACAATATTGCTGAATATAATTGCCGTTTGCGTCACAAACTGTGACAATAGTGCTGAATATAATTGCTGTTTGCGTCACCAACTGTGACAATATTGCTAAATATAATTGCTGTTTGCGTCACAAACTGTGACAATATTGCTGAATTTAATTGCTGTTTGCGTCACCAACTGTGACAATATTGCTGTATATAACTGCTGTTTGCGTCACAAACTGTGACAATATTGCTGAAGATAATTGCTGTTTGCGTGACCAACTGTGACAATATTGCTAAATACAATTGCTGTTTGCGTCACCACATGTGACCATACATGTATTGCGGAATTTAATTGCTGTTTGCGTCACCAACTGTGACAATATTGCTGTATATAATCGCTGTTTGCGTCCCCAACTGTGACAATATTGCTGACTATCATTGCTTGTTTACGTCCCCAACTGTGACAATATTGCTGAATATCATTGCTTGTTTACGTCACCAACTGTGACAATATTGCTGAATATGATTGCTGTTTGCGTCACCAACTGTGACAATATTGCTGAATATGATTGCTGTTTGCGTCACAACCTGTGACAATATTGCTGAATATGATTGCTGTTTGCGTCACAAACTGTGACAATGTTGCTGAATATAATTACTGTTTGCGTCACCAACTGTGACAATATTGCTGAATATGATTGCTGTTTGCGTCACAACCTTTGACAATATTGCTGAATATGATTGCTGTTTGCGTCACAAACTGTGACAATGTTGCTGAATATAATTGCTGTTTGCGTCACAACCTGTGACAATATTGCTGAATATGATTGCTGTTTGCGTCACAACCTGTGACAATATTGCTGAATATGATTGCTGTTTGCGTCACAACCTGTGACAATATTGCTGAATATGATTGCTGTTTGCGTCACAAACTGTGACAATGTTGCTGAATATAATTGCTGTTTGCGTCACCAACTGTGACAATATTGCTAAATACAATTGCTGTTTGCGTCACCACATGTGACCATACATGTATTGCTGAATATAATTGCTGTTTGCGTCACAAACTGTGACAATATTGCTGAATATCATTGCCGTTTGCGTCACAAACTGTGACACTATTGTTGAATATAAATTGCTGTTTGCGTCACCAACTGTGACACTATTGCTGAATATGATTGCTGTTTGCGTCACAAACTGTGACAATATTGCTGAATATAATTGCTGTTTGCGTCACCAACTGTGACAAGATTGCTGAATATAATTTCTGTTTGCGTCACAAACTGTGACAATATTGCTGACTATAATTGCTGTTTGAGTCACCAACTATGGCAATATTGCTGATTATCGCCCTTGCCCCTCACACGCGTTTGTTATATCAGCGGGCTTTGCGTCTTTTCCAATGGTTTAGTGCAAACCATGGGTTTGTTGCTGCTGGGTGCCCCTCCCTGCAGCATCTAGTCTAGTTTTCGCATTCATTAGCCTACTTCCTATGCATCTAGTATTTCTTCGAAATTGCAATTGCTGAGTTCAGGGTCTTTTGCGAGACGCCCTTGCCCCTCGCACGCGTTTATTATATCAGCGGGCGTTGCGTCTTTTCCAATGGTTTAGTGCAAACCATGGGTTTGATGCTGCTGGGTGCCTCTCCCTGCAGTAGCAAGTTCAGTTTTTGCATTTATTGCTTCCTATGTATCTGGTATTTCTTCGAAATTGCAATTGCTGAGTTACCCCGATGTGTGTACAACCAAGTTTGAACGACCACAGTTCACAGCGGTACTTCGTATAGTGCACTTGACTTTATAGGGCTTCATGGTGACAGATTTACAGCCCGTTCATTTTGCATTGGCGCAGCGACTGCTGCAATTTAACTACTAATGATGAGTATTAGCACTGATGGGTTCTTAATTTCTTTATCTTTCCCAAAATGCATGAGCTTTCATCCCTGACAAGCCGACTCTGGGGGTAATTGGCGACGAGTTACTTAATTGGTGTGCCCGAGTTAATTGGTGCGCCCGAGTTGCACGGTCGTCGCCCTGGGGGGAGAGGCTCCACCAGCTGGCCCACATCAACTGGATTGGACGTCTGGGACTAACGATGGACCAGTACCCCGGTTTTCTGCTGGAGGCTTGGTCAGCTGCTGTCGAATTGCCGGACTTTGTAATCATTCAGGTCGGGACCAATGACCTGGTATCACGCTGATGGCTTCCACCTAACTTAGGCAGGTTGCTCTGCTATTCTGAGCAACCTTTGTCACGCCCCATTCATTCTGAGGCTATTTGGCGGCGGGCATGTTGCGATTCTCCTTTCGCAAAATGTCCGTTTGGCGGAAATTGCATTCCAATAGCGCAAATAGGCCTCAAAGATTGGCCAATAAAACCTTAATTTAAGAGGCTTCAGGGAATTTGCGGCAAAAGCACTTAACCCTCTTTCTTTGTTGGTTCCAAGATGAAATCGGAACACGGTAGTTGCAGTCCCTATATGTTTACCACATTCGCTGATTGATATTTTGATTATTGCATTTCTTACTTATTGCCGACGATAATAATAGCTTAAGGTATTGCTTGTGCTACTTGGCCACTACGGTATTGATTAATGGTTATATATGATATGATTTGCTTTGATAAAATGTCATAATATTGCTTGCTAATGAATATGGCATCGTATGTGCGGATGATGCTATTTATATCTGAATTATTTGGATTATGGTAATTGCAGATCTGTGTCACAAACTGTGACATCATTGCTAAATTTAATTGCTGTTTGCGTCACAAACTGTGACAATATTGCTGAATATAAATTGCTGTTTGCGTCACCAACTGTGACAATATTGCTGAATGTAATTGCTGTTTGCGTCACAAACTGTGACAATATTGCTAAATATAAATTGCTGTTTGCGTCACCAACTGTGACAATATTGCTGTTCCCCGACATCAGCTTCGGACGGGAACAAACTGTGATAATTGTGTAATATAATATTGCTGTCCTGTGCTACCAGCTTCGGGCACGGACAAACTGTCTTTACATTGCTTGCATTGCTGTCCCGTGCTATCATAGCTTCAAGCTGGGACAGCGCTTACAACAATAAACGGCTGCTCAGACCTGAAACGCAACAAATACGAGTGCTCGATCCTGTATGTCCAGTCTTGTCACATGTGGGGATAAATCAAAAGAAATTTATATTTTAATTTGGATTAACAGTATCCCCTATGTCAGAAAGTTTCAGGACTAACTTGAATGCATAATCTGCTCTCTTTTTTTTAATTTTGTGTCGATTGGTCATTCACAACTGATATTACGGAAAATTTTCATCATTTTTAGACAAAACTTGCCCAGCAACAAAAAAACTCATTTTTCGCAGATATTGATATTTTAGGGGTGTAAAATTTCACGTACCTTTCTGAAATTTGCAGAGCAGAAACATATTCATCGTGCGATGTCATATGCCAACTTGTGTACAAATTTGTTATTTGTGTATGATTTCACAGGTATTTTAACATATTTTCAATCAAAATTTAGTCCAATTATATATAAATCAAAAGAAATTTATATTTTAATTTGGGTTAACAGTATCCCCTATGTCAGAAAGTTTCAGGACTAACCTGAATGCATAATCTGCTCATTTATTCTAAACTTTGTGTCGATTGGTCATTCACAACTGATATTACGGGAAATTTTCATCATTTTTAGGCAAAACTTGCCCAGCAACAAAAAAAACACATTTTTCGCAGATATTGATATTTTAGGGGTGTAAAATTTCACGTACCTTTCTGAAATTTGCAGAGCAGAAACATATTCATCGTGCGATGTCATATGCCAACTTTTGTACAAATTTGTTATTTGTGAATGATTTCACAGGTATTTTAACATATTTTCAGTCAAAGTTTAGTCCAATTATATATAAATCAAAAGAAATTTATATTTTAATTTGGGTTACCAGTATCCCCTATGTCAGAAAGTTTTAGGACTAACTTGAATGCACAATCTGCTCTCTTATTTAAAATTTTGTGTCGATTGGTCATTCACAACTTAAATTACGGGAAATTTTCATCATTTTTAGGCAAATCTTGCCCGGCAACAAAAAAACACATTTTTCGCAGATATTGATATTTTAGGGGTGTAAAATTTTACGTACCTTCCTGAAATTTGCAGAGCAGAAACATATTCATTGTGCGAGTGCGATGTCATATGCCAACTTTTGTACAAATTTGTTATTTGTGAATGATTTCACAGGTATTTTAACATATTTTCTATCAAAATTTAGTCCAATTATATATAAATCAAAAGAAATTTATATTTTAATTTGGGTTAACAGTATCCCCTATGTCAGAAAGTTTTAGGACTAACTTGAATGCATAATCTGCTCTTTTATTTCAATTGTTGTGTCGATTGGTCATTCACAACTAATATTACGGGAAATTTTCATCATTTTTAGGCAAAACTTGCCCAGCAACAAAAAAAACACATTTTTCGCAGATATTGATATTTTAGGGGTGTACAATTTCACGTACCTTTCTGAAATTTGCAGAGCAGAAACATATTCATCGTGCGATGTCATATGCCAACTTTTGTACAAATTTGTTATTTGTGAATGATTTCACAGGTATTTTAACATATTTTCAATCAAAATTTAGTCCAATTATATATAAATCAAAAGAAATTTATATTTTAATTTGGGTTAACAGTATCCCCTATGTCAGAAAGTTTTAGGACTAACTTGAATGCATAATCTGCTCTCTTATTTAAAATGTTGTGTCGATTGGTCATTCACAACTGAAATTACGGGAAATTTTCATCATTTTTAGGCAAATCTTGCCCGGCAACAAAAAAACACATTTTTCGCAGATATTGATATTTTAGGGGTGTAAAATTTTACGTACCTTCCTGAAATTTGCAGAGCAGAAACATATTCATTGTGCGAGTGCGATGTCATATGCCAACTTTTGTACAAATTTGTTATTTGTGAATGATTTCACAGGTATTTTAACATATTTTCTATCAAAATTTAGTCCAATTATATATAAATCAAAAGAAATTTATATTTTAATTTGGGTTACCAGTATCCCCTATGTCAGAAAGTTTTAGGACTAACTTGAATGCATAATCTGCTCTTTTATATTAAATGTTGTGTCGATTGGTCATTCACAACTAATATTACGGGAAATTTTCATCATTTTTAGGCAAAACTTGCCCGGCAACAAAAAACACATTTTTCGCAGATATTGATATTTTAGGGGTTTAAAATTTCACGTACCTTCCTGAAATTTGCAGAGCAGAAACATATTCATTGTGCGAGTGCGATGTCATATGCCAACTTTTGTACAGATTTGATATTTGTGAATGATTTCACAGGTATTTTAACATATTTCCTATCAAAATTTAGTCCAATTATATATAAATCAAAAGAAATTTATATTTTAATTTGGGTTAACAGTATCCCCTATGTCAGAAAGTTTCAGGACTAACCTGAATGCATAATCTGCTCTTTTATTCCAAACTGTGTGTCGATTGGTCATTTACAACTGATATTACGGAAAATTTTCATCATTTTTAGGCAAAACTTACCCAGCAACAATAAAAACACATTTTTCGCAGATATTGATATTTTAGGGGTGTAAAATTTCACGTACTTTTGTGAAATTTGCAGAGCAGAAACATATTCATTGTGCGATGTCATATGCCAACTTTTGTACAAATTTGTTATTTGTGAATGATTTCACAGGTATTTTAACATATTTTCAATCAAAATTTAGTCCAATTATATATAAATCAAAAGAAATTTATATTTTAATTTGGGTTAACAGTATCCCCTATGTCAGAAAGTTTCAGGACTAACCTGAATGCATAATCTGCTCTTTTATTTCAAAGTTTGTGTCGATTGGTCATTCACAACTGATATTACGGGAAATTTTTATCATTTTTAGGCAAAACTTGCCCGGCAACAAAAAAAACCACATTTTTTATCAGATATTGATATTTTAGGGGTGTAAAATTTCACGTACCTTTCTGAAATTTGCAGAGCAGAAACATATTCATCGTGCGATGTCATATGCCAACTTTTGTACAAATTTGTTGTTTGTGAATGATTTCACAGGTATTTTAACATATTTTCAGTCAAAATTTTCACTTTTAAGCCAAATAAGGCTTCAAAGAATTTATTAACCTCGAGACAGATTGGTATGCCGGGATCTAGACCAATGTCCATTTCCCACGCCACATGGAGGTCACTGGGGAATGGGGACGCTATTTTTATGGCCCTGTGGTTAAAACAGACAAGGCCTGCTATACCGCCATAATCTTGACGACTGGTCAGCGATCACTTTGTCACAGCAGTTTAAGCCAGGAGGTCGTTTGTTTGCTATTCAGCAGAGTAGATATAGGTTCTTGTATTAACTTCGAAGTTTCGAAGTTCTACATACATTTTTCACAGTAAGAATAATCGTGTTTCGCAGTTCGTCGACCGTAGCCAAATCTCAATTTTCGAGTTTAGAGTTTTTCACGCTCTTGTCGAGTTCAATTAACTGACCCGCATCCTACCTCCATGCCGAAAACAATGCCTAAATCCAAGAAGACAGCGGTTGCATCTACATCTGGACACGCTTCGGCGGGGAGAAAGCCACGCGGACGACCCCGTTCGTCTCGGTCTAATCAAAACCTGGAGGCTGGTGTTGGATTAACACGACCGGTGCCAGCTGTGGAGACGACGCCGGCTGTTGTCGTGCCCACATACCCCAACCGACCGCCGGGGTTCACTGCCGCCCCCGTACCTGACGCTGGAAGCCTACGGAGTGCTGCTGCACCGCTCATAACTTCGGAGTTTGGCGAGTCCACCGTTAATAATATCGTTCAGATGCCGGTAAATTTACCACCCGCTCCCAACGTGATTTCCGTTACCTGCCCCAATACGGCCAATGATAACACTCATTTCTCTAGCCTTGTGCCTGTTCAAGACTACACAGCGCTGACTAGCGTTTGTGAAGATCTGGGGATGGGGGTTCCTAAACATATTCAGGACAAAATTTGGAATGGGGAGTTTGTTGAATTTGGTTCTCTAATGCGGCCGGGCCATAGCAATACTGGCACCCCAAATGATTGCGTGTTTATGGTCGGCTCGCCCGATTCACCCGCTTGGCAAATTCGCCCCCACGCTGCCCAAAATGTGCGTGTAACGTCCATTGAGCAATGGACCTCGGCATTCTTGATTTTTGCGTCGATCTATTTGATGCGTCATGGAAATCGTGCTAGGCAACTTCTGAAGTATGCAGATACTATCCGCTCGGCCGCATTTCGTCGCGTAGGTTTTGGCTGGCGCGATTATGATATTCAATTTCGCCTGCGACAAGCGCGCCTGCCGGCACGCTCCTGGGCCAGCATCGATGCTGAATTGTGGCTCACGCTAGTGGGTGCCCCGACCCAGACTAATTTTCGTCCCTTTCCCAATACCACCTCACAGCAGCGCGTATCTGGATATTCCAGTGCCGGAGCGGGTCGTCCCGCACAAACCCAGCGAGCCGCTGCTAGCGGTATCTGTTTTGCCTTCAACCGCGGCCAATGTTTCCGGGCTGGGTGTCGATTTGCCCACAAGTGCTCCGCTTGTTTGTCCCTTGGCCACTCGGCCGACAATTGCCGAGGTAATTCCCGCACCGCACGGGGTGCAGCCAACCCAACCACTATTGCCAACCCCAGTAAACCTAACTAGTATGCGCCCGTTTCTCAACACATACCCCGACCGACATAATGCGCATAGATTGGTAGATGGTTTTACTTTTGGTTTTCGATTGGGATATTCCGGACCGCGTGTTAGTTCTTCTGCCCGGAATTTTGTATCCGTCCGTGAAAATCAGGCATTGTTACATGACAAAATTGCCCGCGAGGTGCAGTTGGACCGTGTTGCCGGTCCTTATTTAACCCCTCCTTTGCCCAATTTACGCTGTTCCCCAATCGGTCTGGTACCTAAACAAACCCCAGGTCAATTTCGTTTGATTCACAATCTGTCATCTCCTATAGGTGACTCCGTCAACGATTACATTGACCCGTCTATTGCGACTGTTAGTTACACAAGTTTCGATGATGCTGTTACTTTGGTTTCTAGTTTAGGTCCCGGTGCCCTTATGGCCAAATCAGATATAAAATCGGCATTTCGCTTACTACCAGTTCACCCGGATGACTTTGATTTGTTAGGGTTTTACTTTAATGGGTCATATTACTATGATAAGTGCATGCCCATGGGCTGTTCAATATCATGTGTAACCTTTGAGAGATTTAGCACCTTTCTTGAATATTGTTCCTGCAAAGTAGCAGCCACTGATAATATCCTTCACTACCTTGACGATTTCTTTTTCGTCGGGAGTACAAATTCCGATGAATGCGCACGCGCCCTTAACTCCTTTACAGTAGTTTGTACGAAGTTTGGGGTTCCCTTAGCGGTGGACAAAACCGAGGGGCCGACCACTCATATCACTTTCCTAGGCTTAGCAATCGACACTATCGCGCAGGAGATTCAAGTCCCATCGGACAAAATTGTTTCGATCATTGCAAAACTAGATAATGCATTGGGTAGACAGAAACTTACTCTGCGGGAGCTTCAGTCATTGTTGGGGAGTTTGAATTTTATCTGTAAGGCCGTTCGCCCAGGCCGCGCGTTTTTGCGTCGTTTGTTTGACTTAACTAGTGGCGTTCAAAGACCACATCATCGTGTCCGTATTTCATCGGGGGCACGAGCTGACATGTTTGCATGGAAGCAGTTTTTGACACATTTTAACGGTTCAGTCATATTCCCCGACCAAGTTTGGCACTCGAGCGATAATCTGCATTTGTACACGGACGCTTCATCAGAGATAGGTTTCGGTGCATTCTTTGGTGGTAATTGGACACACGGACGATGGCCCTTGTCAGTGCGTTCCATGAAGTTATCCATTGCCTTCCTCGAGTTTTTCCCCATTGTAATAGCGCTGCGTGTATGGGGACCGGCATTAAGGAATAAGCGGGTGGTATTCTGGTCTGATAACGCGGCAGTCGTGGCCATAATCAATCGGCAAACTTCCCGCTGTCCCAAGATAATGAAATTGGTCCGCATGCTTGTTGTGTGTTGTTTAGATTTGAATATTCATTTCAAAGCACGGCACGTTCCCGGCATTGATAACGGTATTGCCGATGCTCTTTCCCGCTTTCAGATGACTAGGTTCCGGCAGCTAGCGCCCGGTGCATACCCCATTATCACTCCCTTGCCTGCCGACCTTTGGTGCAATTTCATATAAACATGCCGGTGTTTATAAAGAGATTATGTCGCCCCCCCGTACGCATTCGGTTACCGGCGCGCTTAGCAATTAAACCCCCTACCCACCCACTTCTTGCCCACTTTTTATGAATATAGTTGTACACTTCATTGTTCTTTCTAGTGAGTAATTTGATTATTTCCTATATATATTATGTGCGCCTACTATTTAGTCGTTTTTGTGTGTTTTTCTTCCTTTCACGAGCCATGGTGCTACGGGCGCACAAGCCTTTAATGTGGATTGTGGGTGACGTTGTCGTCATTGGACCTGCCGAATTGACGTTATTACCACGCATTGAGAAGCTCTGCACGCATTAGCAACGTCCAGTGGCTATACCTGGGAGATACAGCCATCGAACCCGGACTATAACATTTAATGTCGGCTCTAATGACCCGGGAGTTATTGCCGCACACACGCAGAACTGATGAATGCTACCTGAATCACTATTAATAATTTGTGCCACTTCTCTCATGCTTTTATTATTTGACAACATTTGGGCCTAATTGGCGGCGGTCATGAATGACCGTTTGGCGGAATTGCATTCGGAACGCCGTCATAGGCCCCAATAACCTAACTTTACACCAACTTAAGCCATGCCAAGTATACGAATTTTAAGACCAAATGTAATGATAAATGTTTGCGGCTTCATGTTTAACCTTAATGGTAATTTACAGCTATGTTGAGGCGGCTGTGTTAACGGTACGTTTTTAGTTTTGCTATAGCGTTATCACTGTTATCGGGTTCTATGTTATTTGGGTAAATAACTAGAACATGATGGTGATGCGTTTTAATTTTGCGATCGGTATACTGGTAGTCTGGACATTTTTATTGGGTTTACCGTAAAGTGCGGAGACATGATAATGTTGGCATCGCCATTATCGGGTTTGTGTTATTTTGGAAAATAACTAGAACATGATGGGATGCGTTTTAATTTCGCGATCGGTGCACTGGTAGTCTGGACATTATTATTGGGTTTACCGTAAAGTGCGGAGACATGATAATGTTGGCATCGCCATTATCGGGTTTGCGTTATTTCGGTAAATAACAAGAACATGATGGTGATGCGTTTTAATTATTGTTGGCATCCTGTTATTGGTTTTATGGTATTTTGGTAAATAACTGAAACATGAGAGTGATACTCGCGCACCGATCGGAAGCAAACTTACATACTAGGTAATATGCTATTGTAAAATACTGTTAGTTGGAAATAATAATAAGTTGTGAGATCAACCTGGCATTAAACTGCTTCGGCCTTACAATACAACGAGAAATTGAACTCCTTAGGCTATTTTGTCATGTGTCCTGTCGAATGGGGTAATAATTGGACTAAATTTTGATTAAAAATATGTTAAAATACTTGTGAAATCATTCACAAATAACACATTTGTACAAAAGTTGGCATATGACATCGCACTTGCACAATGAATATGTTTCTGCTCTGCAAATTTCAGAAAGGTACGTGACATTTTACACCCCTAAAATATCAATATCTGCGAAAAATGTGTTTTTTTGTTGCCGGGCAAGTTTTGCCTAAAAATGATGAAAATTTTCCGTAATATCAGTTGTGAATGACTAATCGACACAAGATTTAAAAAAAGAGAGCAGATTATGCATTCAAGTTAGTCCTGAAACTTTCTGACATAGGGGATACTGTTAATCCAAATTAAAATATAAATTTCTTTTGATTTATATATAATTAAACTAAACTTTGACTGAAAATATGTTAAAATACCTGTGAAATCATTCACAAATAACAAATTTGTACAAAAGTTGGCATATAACATCGCATGAATATGTTTCTGCTCTGCAAATTTCAGAAAGGTACGTGAAATTTTACACCCCTAAAATATCAATATCTGCGAAAAATGTGGGTTTTTTGTTGCTGGGCAAGTTTTGCCTAAAAATGATGAAAATTTTCCCGTAATATCAGTTGTGAATGACCAATCGACACACAATTTGAAATAAAAGAGCAGATTATGCATTCAAGTTAGTCCTGAAACTTTCTGACATAGCGGATACTGTTAACCCAAATTAAAATATAAATTTCTTTTGATTTATATATAATTGGACTAAACTTTGACTGAAAATATGTTTAAAATACCTGTGAAATCATTCACAAATAACAAATTTGTACAAAAGTTGGCATATGACATCGCACGATGAATATGTTTCTGCTCTGCAAATTTCAGAAAGGTACGTAAAATGTTACACCCCTAAAATATCAATATCTGCGAAAAATGTTTTTTTGTTGTTGCCGGGCAAGTTTTGCCTAAAAATGATGAAAATTTCCCGTAATATCAGTTGTGAATAACCAATCGACACAAAATTTGAAATAAAAGAGCAGATTATGCATTCAAGTTAGTCCTGAAACTTTCTGACATAGGGGATACTGTTTACCCAAATTAAAATATAAATTTATTTTGATTTATATATAATTGGACTAAATTTTGATAAAAAATATGTTAAAATACCTGTGAAATCATTCACAAATAACACATTTCGTCACCGTTTTCACGAAGAGGCGAATTTCATGAAAAATCGTCTATTTATCGAAATTATTTTTTTTGATGAAAACGATTAAATATTGCAATTTCTACAACCTGGTGAAGTTATACATCCACAAAATCATTAAAATCACAATTAACCTAATTAACTAATGGGCGAATTGGTCCTCAAGTGCCCTTTTGCGTTTTCACGAAGAGGCAAATTCGAAATAGCGTTGACTTCAACGTGTTTATGAAGGGCACTTTGGTGCGCGTAGTCACTTTAGCGTTTTCACGAAGAGGCGAATTGGGCGAATTGGTCGCGAAGTGGCTTTTAGCGTTTTCACGAAGAGGCAAATTCGAAATAGCGTTGACTTCAACGTGTTTATGAAGGGCACTTTGGTGCGCTTAGTCACTTTAGCGTTTTCACGAAGAGGCGAATTGGGCGAATTGGTCGCGAAGTGGCTTTTATCGTTTTCACGAAGAGACAAATTGGGGGCGCAATGGGGAAATGTATACATTCTGACTCTCACAGCCACGGGCGAATTTGCTAATGTATCGTTTTTTTCGTTTTCACGAAGAGGCAATTCTATTAATTGATTAATTCTGCAAAACTAATCACCTATTTTTCTTAACGTTTGCTATATTTAAGAAGATTGAAATCTCTTCTTTCCCATGATACCTTAATCTTGTATATTCTATGAATATTTATGTTTCAAACTGCCAAACGAAAAAAGGACAAACTTTACAAGCGATTATCTCGAAAGTTTGTTCAGACCGTGAAAGGCTCAATTTGCCTCTTCGTGAAAACGGTGACGATTTGTACAAAAGTTGGCATATGACATTGCACGATGAATATGTTTCTGCTCTGCAAATTTCAGAAAGGTACGTGAAATTTTACACCCCTAAAATATCAATATCTGCGAAAAATGTGTTTTTTTTGTTGCTGGGCAAGTTTTGCCTAAAAATGATGAAAATTTCCCGTAATATCAGTTGTGAATGACCAATCGACACAAAATTTGAAATGAAAGAGCAGATTATGCATTCAAGTTAGTCCTGAAACTTTCTGACATAGGGGATATTGTTTACCCAAATTAAAATATAAATTTCTTTTGATTTATATATAATTGGACTAAATTTTGACTGAAAATATGTTAAAATACCTGTGAAATCATTCACAAATAACAAATTTGTACAAAAGTTGGCATATGACATCGCACAATGAATATGTTTCTGCTCTGCAAATTTCAGAAAGGTACGTGAAATTTTACACCCCTAAAATATCAATATCTGCGAAAAATGTATTTTTTTGTTGCCGGGCAAGTTTTGCCTAAAAATGATGAAAATTTTGCGTAATATCAGTTGTGAATGACCAATCGACACAAGATTTTAAAAAAAGAGAGCAGATTATGCATTTAAGTTAGTCCTGAAACTTTCTGACATAGGGGATACTGTTAATCCAAATTAAAATATAAATTTCTTTTGATTTATATATAATTAAACTAAACTTTGACTGAAAATATGTTAAAATACCCGTGAAATCATTCACAAATAACAAATTTGTACAAAAGTTGGCATATGACATCGCACTCGCACAATGAATATGTTTCTGCTCTGCAAATATCAGAAAGGTACGTGAAATTGTACACCCCTAAAATATCAATATCTGCGAAAAATGTATTTTTTTGTTGCCGGGCAAGTTTTGCCTAAAAATGATGAAAATTTTCCGTAATATCAGTTGTGAATGACCAATCGACACAAAATTTGAAATAAAAGAGCAGATTATGCATTCAAGTTAGTCCTGAAACTTTCTGACATAGCGGATACTGTTAACCCAAATTAAAATATAAATTTCTTTTGATTTATATATAATTGGACTAAACTTTGACTGAAAATATGTTTAAAATACCTGTGAAATCATTCACAAATAACAAATTTGTACAAAAGTTGGCATATGACATCGCACGATGAATATGTTTCTGCTCTGCAAATTTCAGAAAGGTACGTGAATTTTTACACCCCTAAAATATCAATATCTGCGAAAAATGTGGGTTTATACTTGGAAGCAATTAAAATGTGGAACAAACATATCTTGGTTCTTTGCTGCAGCCAAAAGCAGCTCTTTATTTGACCAAAAACTTCTTCAAACAAATTCAAACATATATATATGATGAAGGTTCATCTCAGTGACCCCACCATGGTATAGCTGCGGGCGGCTCACCAGCGTGATGCCCGACTTTTACTTGGACCGACAGGGTCTCTTTTTTGGGTTCATCTCAGTGACCCCACTATGGTATACATGCGGGCTTCTCACCAGCGTGATGCCCGACTTTTAAATGGACCGACAGGGCCTCTTTTTTTTGGGTTCATCTCAGTGACCCCACTTGGACCGACAAGGTCTCTATTTTGGGTTCATCTCAGTGACCCCACTTGGACCGACAGGGTCTCTTTTTTGGGTTCATCTCAGTGACCCCACTTGGACCGACAGGGTCTCTTTTTTGGGTTCATCTCAGTGACCCCACTTGGACCGACAGGGTCTCTTTTTAAATTTAACTGTTATGATTTAACTTCAATGTGATCTTAACACAGATGTGCTGTTCAATCGTCGTACGGCTGGATCGAACAATATAATCTCTCGGGGAACAGCAAGAGAGATTGCAAGTCTGTGTAATAATATACATACTACATTTGACTACAAAAGTTTTACAAAAACAAACTACTGGCTGTCTGAATCCCGCAATTTAGTTTAGGCAGACAGCCGCTCAGGCCATTTAAGGCGGAATGAAGGGGGAGGAGGTGGGATAACAAAAAGTTTAAGAAGTTTTGGTCAACAATTTTTTCTGAGTTGCTGATAGCTGCAACCAAATTGGCGGCCCGAATGCCTCGTGTTCTGGGTTAAATACCCAAATTCTTCGGACTGTCTTTTCTTCTCATTGGTCAAGGTAGGATATATTCAGTTCTCCATTGGTCAATCTTACCTATAATTTGCATATCTCCCAGATATAACCTTATATGGTAAGGAATTTATTTTCCCCCTTCTTCTTGAGCAACCTTCTAAACGACCAAGCTATTATTGCTGGTCGTGCAATTTTTTCAGAATGACCTTAGAAACGTTTTTGCCTACGACGCCAAAAAGAGTTTAGGCTTTATGTGCCCCAAGTATAACGTATTTTATCTTTTATGGATAAAATTAATTATACTTGGAAGCAATTAAAATGTGGAACAAACATATCTTGGTTCTTTGCTGCAGCCAAAAGCAGCTCTTTATTTGACCAAAAACTTCTTCAAACAAATTCAAACATATATATATGATGAAGGTTCATCTCAGTGACCCCACCATGGTATAGCTGCGGGCGGCTCACCAGCGTGATGCCCGACTTTTACTTGGACCGACAGGGTCTCTTTTTTGGGTTCATCTCAGTGACCCCACTATGGTATACATGCGGGCTTCTCACCAGCGTGATGCCCGACTTTTAAATGGACCGACAGGGCCTCTTTTTTTTGGGTTCATCTCAGTGACCCCACTTGGACCGACAAGGTCTCTATTTTGGGTTCATCTCAGTGACCCCACTTGGACCGACAGGGTCTCTTTTTTGGGTTCATCTCAGTGACCCCACTTGGACCGACAGGGTCTCTTTTTTGGGTTCATCTCAGTGACCCCACTTGGACCGACAGGGTCTCTTTTTAAATTTAACTGTTATGATTTAACTTCAATGTGATCTTAACACAGATGTGCTGTTCAATCGTCGTACGGCTGGATCGAACAATATAATCTCTCGGGGAACAGCAAGAGAGATTGCAAGTCTGTGTAATAATATACATACTACATTTGACTACAAAAGTTTTACAAAAACAAACTACTGCCTGTCTGAATCCCGCAATTTAGTTTAGGCAGACAGCCGCTCAGGCCATTTAAGGCGGAATGAAGGGGGAGGAGGTGGGATAACAAAAAGTTTAAGAAGTTTTGGTCAACAATTTTTTCTGAGTTGCTGATAGCTGCAACCAAATTGGCGGCCCGAATGCCTCGTGTTCTGGGTTAAATACCCAAATTCTTCGGACTGTCTTTTCTTCTCATTGGTCAAGGTAGGATATATTCAGTTCTCCATTGGTCAATCTTACCTATAATTTGCATATCTCCCAGATATAACCTTATATGGTAAGGAATTTATTTTCCCCCTTCTTCTTGAGCAACCTTCTAAACGACCAAGCTATTATTGCTGGTCGTGCAATTTTTTCAGAATGACCTTAGAAACGTTTTTGCCTACGACGCCAAAAAGAGTTTAGGCTTTATGTGCCCCAAGTATAACGTATTTTATCTTTTATGGATAAAATTAATTATACTTGGAAGCAATTAAAATGTGGAACAAACATATCTTGGTTCTTTGCTGCAGCCAAAAGCAGCTCTTTATTTGACCAAAAACTTCTTCAAACAAATTCAAACATATATATATGATGAAGGTTCATCTCAGTGACCCCACCATGGTATAGCTGCGGGCGGCTCACCAGCGTGATGCCCGACTTTTACTTGGACCGACAGGGTCTCTTTTTTGGGTTCATCTCAGTGACCCCACTATGGTATACATGCGGGCTTCTCACCAGCGTGATGCCCGACTTTTAAATGGACCGACAGGGCCTCTTTTTTTTGGGTTCATCTCAGTGACCCCACTTGGACCGACAAGGTCTCTATTTTGGGTTCATCTCAGTGACCCCACTTGGACCGACAGGGTCTCTTTTTTGGGTTCATCTCAGTGACCCCACTTGGACCGACAGGGTCTCTTTTTTGGGTTCATCTCAGTGACCCCACTTGGACCGACAGGGTCTCTTTTTAAATTTAACTGTTATGATTTAACTTCAATGTGATCTTAACACAGATGTGCTGTTCAATCGTCGTACGGCTGGATCGAACAATATAATCTCTCGGGGAACAGCAAGAGAGATTGCAAGTCTGTGTAATAATATACATACTACATTTGACTACAAAAGTTTTACAAAAACAAACTACTGCCTGTCTGAATCCCGCAATTTAGTTTAGGCAGACAGCCGCTCAGGCCATTTAAGGCGGAATGAAGGGGGAGGAGGTGGGATAACAAAAAGTTTAAGAAGTTTTGGTCAACAATTTTTTCTGAGTTGCTGATAGCTGCAACCAAATTGGCGGCCCGAATGCCTCGTGTTCTGGGTTAAATACCCAAATTCTTCGGACTGTCTTTTCTTCTCATTGGTCAAGGTAGGATATATTCAGTTCTCCATTGGTCAATCTTACCTATAATTTGCATATCTCCCAGATATAACCTTATATGGTAAGGAATTTATTTTCCCCCTTCTTCTTGAGCAACCTTCTAAACGACCAAGCTATTATTGCTGGTCGTGCAATTTTTCAGAATGACCTTAGAAACGTTTTTGCCTACGACGCCAAAAAGAGTTTAGGCTTTATGTGCCCCAAGTATAACGTATTTTATCTTTTATGGATAAAATTAATTATACTTGGAAGCAATTAAAATGTGGAACAAACATATCTTGGTTCTTTGCTGCAGCCAAAAGCAGCTCTTTATTTGACCAAAAACTTCTTCAAACAAATTCAAACATATATATATGATGAAGGTTCATCTCAGTGACCCCACCATGGTATAGCTGCGGGCGGCTCACCAGCGTGATGCCCGACTTTTACTTGGACCGACAGGGTCTCTTTTTTGGGTTCATCTCAGTGACCCCACTATGGTATACATGCGGGCTTCTCACCAGCGTGATGCCCGACTTTTAAATGGACCGACAGGGCCTCTTTTTTTTGGGTTCATCTCAGTGACCCCACTTGGACCGACAAGGTCTCTATTTTGGGTTCATCTCAGTGACCCCACTTGGACCGACAGGGTCTCTTTTTTGGGTTCATCTCAGTGACCCCACTTGGACCGACAGGGTCTCTTTTTTGGGTTCATCTCAGTGACCCCACTTGGACCGACAGGGTCTCTTTTTAAATTTAACTGTTATGATTTAACTTCAATGTGATCTTAACACAGATGTGCTGTTCAATCGTCGTACGGCTGGATCGAACAATATAATCTCTCGGGGAACAGCAAGAGAGATTGCAAGTCTGTGTAATAATATACATACTACATTTGACTACAAAAGTTTTACAAAAACAAACTACTGGCTGTCTGAATCCCGCAATTTAGGCCAAACGCATAGCGTCCCAAGGGAAAGACAGCCCCCAAAAATTCACACAACACTCTATATTTAGTAGATGTGCGATTTCGCTAGGCGCTATTGGAACTAATTAAGTTCGAAACATATGTACATTACAAAAAGGCCGAAATGGCTTGGCACAGGTTATCACGGAATATGCGATTGCCCACAGGTGACAAATGTATAGCATCAAACCTATACAACGCGGCCTCAGTCCACTTAAACTGTGGATGGTGTAAATTACTAACCCCCAGCCAACTACCTTGCGACCGCGCCCATCGATTGAGCGTGCGCCGCTTCTTCTCCATCCCGCTTTGCGACCGAGCCCCAAAATAGTACAGACGTGGTAATAAATCTGACCATATCAATGTGGACTTGCTCGTGGGGCCAGCTCGCGGAAACGGGACATCTGGAAACGGGATAGAGAGTCGGCAATTTCATTGTGTACCCCCGGCACATGCACGGCTTTAAACACAATATTATATCTAAGACATTCAAGGACAAGTAGGCGCACCAGATGCATTATTCTTGGGCATGGAGATGATTGCTTGTTTATAATATGGACAACAGCCATGTTGTCAGTGTTAAACCGCAGTTTTTGGTTTTGGAAACTCGACGCCCAGCCAAGGATAGCAACAACTATGGGAAACAGTTCGAGGAATGCAATGGATGGCGGGTTCGTTAATAAATCGTCCGACCATCGACCTTGCATCCATTGACCGTCAAAATACACCCCAAAACCTATGCTACCGGACGCGTCCGTGTACAAAGCAAGTGTTTCATTATCTACCCAGTGCCTACTTGAAAATGCCGATACGCCATTAAAATGCACAAGAAATTCTAACCACATGAGTAAATCCAGACGCGCCCCTTGGGAGATACGAACTTTGTGATGTGGCCGTTTCAAGCCTATGGTGAGGTTGGTTAAACGCCGCAAAAAGGCACGACCCGGGGCGATAGCCCTGCACAAAAAATTGAGGGAACCCAATAACGACTGCATTGACACCAGCGTGGCCTTTGTCTTACTCAAGAAAGCATGAATTTGACCACATGTTTTGGTAACTTTCTCCTGTGGGACTTTAACTTGGGCGCGAACAGTATCGATTTCCAAACCCAGATATTTAATTGTTTGCACTGGCCCTTCAGTTTTTTCGTGCGCTAATGGGACGTTTAGCTTGGTACACATAGTGCGGAAAACATCTAATAACTCTGCACACGAGGAGGACGAGTTGCCCACGAACAAAAAATCATCTAGATAGTGAGTGACTAAAGATACATCAGCCATACGCTTAACTTGAAATTCCAAAAATGAACTAAACTTCTCGAAAAGCGAACAAGAAATGGCACAGCCCATTGGCATACATTTGTCAAAGTAAAAATGGTTGTCAAAGAAGAACCCCAGCAATTCATAATCAGCAGGTGAAACTGGCAACAAACGAAATGCAGACTTAATGTCGGCTTTCGCTAACCAAGCCGATTCCCCTACGGTCATAACCAAATCCACAGCCTCGTCAAACGAGGCATAGTGAACTACACAATGTTCCCTGTCAATAAATTCATTGATAGAGTTACCGGCAGGGTAAGACAGGTGATGAATGAGACGAAAGGTATTGGGCATACTCTTGGGGACTAAACCTATGGGGGAACATTGTAGATTAGAAAAGGGGCGATTTTTATAGGGGCCTGCAATCCTGCCTAAACTGATTTCCTTGGCAAGTTTTTCTTTGACCACCATTAGGCGTTCTGACGCCGTACCTAAACAATTTGAATCACGGGGCATACGGGGACCTTCATAACCCAACGAAAAACCATATTTAAAACCATTACTTAGTATGCGACAATCATCTGCAATTGGGTATTTTGTCAGCCAGTTATCTAACACTGTTTGGTTAATGGGCGTGGGGGTAACAAACGGGGTTTTGGGTTTGCTCAAATCGAGTCATGGACGAGGGTTGACTGGTGCAGTATGGGCAGCGTTAGAACCCGTAGAATTGGTATGAGGTGTACTAAAATTCCCCCCTTTTACTGCATTGGTCATGGGAACTCTGGGTTGACGGGTCCTGGATTGTGTCTGCGCGTGATACGCAAATGCGTTACGCGGTGCAGTGAAAGTTGAACCCACTGACGAGCATTGAGATGCTCCGTGGCCCGAGCGCATACATTTACTACATGTATGCGCGTATCTACATCGAGGAAATGTACAACCCTGGTTATTGTTAAAATTAAAGCAATGGCCGGTTCCGCGGCCGGTTTTGGACGCCGGGGCCCACCCTTGTGTGTTACCTAACCGATTGCCCGATTGGTTAGTGGTTACCGGGACCGCTGCAACCGTCACCCAGAGTTCCATATCAATTTCCCCCCATGAACGGGAGGGGTCAATCTCCATCTTTAACCGAAACTGCTCGTCATATGTTCGCCACCCGTAACCGGGGAACTGTGCTGACGCCATACAAATAATTTCACAGTATTTTAATAGCTGTGCATAGCTCTGGGTGTGTTGGTCAAGATAAATGGACATATATGTGTGAAAGGCAGATTGCCATGTAGAGAAGGATTCGATGCGCCTACGCGATGGGCCGGGTTTCCTGAGGACCAGGTTGCCCCCTTCCATCCCGAAGGTTAAATTGGACTGATCTGTCCGCGAAAGTACGGCATGGGCTGTGTCGTTATAAAGTGGGGCCAAATCTATGTACTCCCCTGACCGAATTTTGTCTTTCGTGGATTGCGAGACATGAAACCCTAACGCTGCACACGACTTTCCTATTTGAAATAATGGCACTGGGCGGACATCCGCCCCTAGCTGAATTGCACTGATTGGAATGGCAGTATGAGAATCGTTAACATTGTACTCACCCCCACCCCTTACTCCGCTAGTGCTAGTACTAGGACCCGCGAACGGATCAGTGTTATTGTTCATGTTGTTGTCATGGTGTAGCAGTTCATTTTCATCATGATGGCTGCGAGGAGGATGCACATCCACAACGGAGGTTGACGGCTGGGTCTCTGGGTGCAGAACATCCGGATCCGAGACCGAGCTTGGGTTTCTTCGGGGTCGACCGCGGCCACGACGGGTTGGCGGCACAGGTTCCTGTAGGGCAGGCACAGCTGCCCCGCGTCCGCTGCCTCTTGCAGACGGCTCCTGGTGCAGGGCAGGCCCTTCCCCGCGTCCTCTTCCTCTCGCAGGCGGCACAGGTTCCTGGTGTAGGGCAGGCACAGCTGCCCCGCGTCCGCTGCCTCTCGTAGACGGCTCCTGGTGCAGGGCAGGCCCTGCCCCGCGTCCTCTTCCTCTCGCAGGCGGCTCCTGGTGTGGGGGAGGGACAGCAGCCCCCCGCCCCCTGCCCCTCACAGACGGTTGGCGTTTCCGATACTTCTTTGGCGGGGGCACGCCGTCTTCAACTGTATCTGGCAGAGCTGAGCGACCGGGTCGGCGGCTAGCTACGGCGTTCTTCCGGTACGGCATGTCCGAAGAGGTGGCCAGCAAGTCTTCCACTCCTTGCTAAACGGAAGCTGTCGGGTTAGACGTGTACGAGGAGTTGTCGGATTATCGACAAGTGTTTCGTCCACAGGTGGTTTCGTCCGGTTGGACGAACGGAGAGTTGTCCGGTATACAGGGCCTCGAAGCGTCCGAGGAGTTGGAAGTGAAGATGATAACAAAAAGTTTAAGAAGTTTTGGTCAACAATTTTTTCTGAGTTGCTGATAGCTGCAACCAAATTGGCGGCCCGAATGCCTCGTGTTCTGGGTTAAATACCCAAATTCTTCGGACTGTCTTTTCTTCTCATTGGTCAAGGTAGGATATATTCAGTTCTCCATTGGTCAATCTTACCTATAATTTGCATATCTCCCAGATATAACCTTATATGGTAAGGAATTTATTTTCCCCCTTCTTCTTGAGCAACCTTCTAAACGACCAAGCTATTATTGCTGGTCGTGCAATTTTTCAGAATGACCTTAGAAACGTTTTTGCCTACGACGCCAAAAAGAGTTTAGGCTTTATGTGCCCCAAGTATAACGTATTTTATCTTTTATGGATAAAATTAATTTTTGGTTGCTGGGCAAGTTTTGCCTAAAAATGATGAAAATTTCCCGTAATATCAGTTGTGAATGACCAATCGACACAATTTTTTTAATAAGAGTGCAGGTTATGCATTCAAGTTAGTCCTGACATAGGGGATACTGTTTACCCAAATTAAAATATAAATTTCATTAAATTTGTATATAGGCCTAAGGACTAGATTTTGACTGAAAATAAATTAAGGTAAAATAATTGTAAAATTCATTAATATAGATTTTGTTGAAAAACGGTGTTTAGCATGTGAAGTCATTGTTAATTATAAATAAGTTCGCGATGTAATGGAACGTCTTTGTGCTTTTTTCTAACAACAGGTTCTTGTTTCAAGTGTTGAAGTGTTTAGTGGCAGTGAATATGTCGGGTATTCATTGATCCAGCATCCTAACCACACTTCAGTATCCACTGTTTCAGTTGTCGCATTTGTTCATATTAATTTTATTGCAACCTACATAAATTATAAGTACGGAAGATTGTTTTAAAATTGGTCATGGCAACGTTTAATAGAAACGGTTGTACTTGGAACAATGGGAATAATTTCTACAAACAAATACATTCTTTCAGATATTGTTTTTGGATAACCAGTACCGAAAAACACATTTGTTTTGTATTGTCCCGTAGTTTAATTGACAATCAGTTAATCCAAAAATATAGACAATTTACTCTAGTCTAAATGAAGAAAAAAAAATTGCCAACTTTAATAATAAACTAATGTTTTAACGTTTTGTTTGTACTCGATGTAACGATTAGTCACTAGCGCCCTCTATAAGCCAAACAATTAATATGTCAAAAGTTTAGGTCTTGCCACGCCCACCATGTCCACCGCATACCATGCATGCATAAGCGATGCGCCTTGAGCTCTGATAGATTTTGTGATTTTGCGCTGCGTGTAGGACTATAGGCTCTACTACAAATACCGTGTGTTTCCTCCACAGCAATATGTGAAGCGAAGTTAAAACTCTTTTTTTGTCTACCTGTTAATGTTTTCCTATTAATTTTGTTCGAACCCCCCCAAAAAAAAATTAAAAAAATAATAACAAACAGGGAATGTTTTTGTTTACAAAAACAAAATAGATCGATGTCGAGAACAGCTAAAAAATAACAGCAAGTATAGTTTGGGGGGAAGAAGAGGGTGTCGTGCACCCTCGGATGTCACTGTCTAATCGGTGTCTCTAGATCAGAAAAAATGTGTAGAAAACGATTTGCAATGTTAAACAAAGAAAAGGCCCACGTATCATTTGTATGCAAAATAGTGCCGTCACTATCACAAGATCTATGTTTTACAACTATATCTTAGCCAATATTGTAGATAACTGTATTAGTAGTGTGTCTATAGAATAGACCCATGTTTTGAGGGTCAAAGATCACAATAACACTATTTAATTGACTACGTGTCAGTGGCAAAGAGTATGCAAATCTTTTCTACGCATGCTTTCCGATGTAGACACACCTGTACCTATTAGCAATTGATTTTCGAGAGTGCACGTTACCCTCTTCATCCCAACCAACTGCACATCGGGTAGTGCTTGCCAGTTTTTGGGATGTTTGTCATATATGTTGTGTGGGTATACAAACATACTACATACAAGGACGTAAATCACGGAGTTAGAGGAAGGTGATGAGCATTTATACAAACCCCACCCTACTTTTATTTTACCGGTGATGGGCTAACTTTCCACCAACCAGCTTACAAAAAAAATAAACTATGCTGCATTGCCATTTGATGTCCCCTCCCCTTCCCTTCTTTGTCCCTTGGTTTCTAATGCAAATGCACAAGTTGATTTTTTTGTTACGAGTAAATGTTATTGTTTTTTAGCGTTTTGGATAGATTTACAAAATATTTCACCCACTTTTCCAAGAAATATTTCTGGATTTGGAATTCCGACCTTCTGGTAGCACTCTGATCCTTTTGCATAGATAGATAGATAGATAGATTATGAAAAGTGTTTTAATGGCAAGTACGCTAATAGTGAATGGAGATAAACATAATAAACTTAAAAACAGAAGCCAATTTTCAGAACCGTGCAATTTTCATTTTAATTATTAGATAAATGCTCAATTAACAACGAAAACCAAATTAACCGATTTACATACTCCCCCCCAAAAAAAATATTACATAGCATAGAAGAAAAAAATGAGTTGCAAACAAATTGCCAGTAAAACATTGAATTTTAACCGCCGTCATTAAAAGGTATAGGGCTACACAAAGAATTCTGACTGATGTTAACCCTTTCACTCCCAGCCACTATGCAAGAGATTACCCTTGTTTACCACAGCAATTAGGAGCTCAGTGTGACTCTGGCCCCATTGGATTTTGAGCAATTTCATTGAAGAGCGCCCTCACTGTTTACATGCATACTGTACATATACACTTGCTGAGATATTTGTATGTAAAACTGATTGAGTGTACAAGGAAAACAAATTGTGTGCATCTATTTATTTTGTAAGTGTAAAAGCACAATAATGAAATAATTAGATACGTATTTACACTCGGGGGGAAAAGTAATACAAACGGGTAATAATTCAGAACATGTGATAAATACGGCACATGTTTCAGATTTTGTTTACATGTGGAAAAACAATAACTTGTATGAGAATTTTTGTTTTTAATTCCTTTGTTATTTTCTTGAAAATGAACCATTTACTTGTATTCGGTGCATACACATGCATCAAAAGCCATTATAAAAACAATTTGGCTGGGAACAAACTATTTACTTGTACATGTATTTACTGTACAGACATACATCATAAGTAATTATACACCCCCCCCCCCCCCCCAAATCAATGTTGGTTTGGAGTGTAACCTGAAGTGTGTCCGACGCCTCATTTTCTCAACATTGATTTGGGGGGGGGGGGGGGGGGGGGCAAATACATGTAGTACAATCAAGTGGTATGGTAATTCTCAAAGCAAGGAACTATGCACATAGGCTTCATACATTGCTTACATATAATCACCGTTTGTTTTCGACGGCCTAATTTGCGGTTACTGCAAACAATGCAGTCGCGTTTCTTTCCATTGCGGTTTTTGCCAGGAAAGTGCTGTTGTCTTGCCAAATCAATAGGAATATGGTATCTCAACTGACTTGTTGCATTACGTTTCCAACCTAATAGCAAGCCTTGTACAATCCCTATACGAAAATCAAGGTTACTGACATTTTTGCTCCCTGCTGTGCTGTTAAATATTACTCTGCTATTGACAATACATATATTGAGAAGATGGTAAAAAACTCGTTTCCACCATTTCAAGCTTCTGTGGGTATGATTGTAGTACTGAAAACACTGGTCTGCTAAATCTGTGCCTCCCATATTTAAATTGTAAGATGAAATACATTCGGGCTTCATAACTTCACGAAATCCAGAAGTGCTCTTTTTACATCGAGTTTGCTTTTTTGACACTGCAGTGCTGCCGACATTAGTTAAAAATGTTACAGATTTTTTGTCTTGCCAAACCATGCACAATTGCCCATCTTTCACCAAAAAGATTGGGTTGCTACCTTTCTTCATTTTATGATTTTTTGGATTTGCGACCTCGGGTATTCCCTTAGCAGTATATCGAGCAGTTCCGCAACATCCAAAGCCTTGTTCAGACAGTTTTGCTATCAGCGACGGACTTGTATAGTAATTATCACAGTATATGACGTGTCCCTTATTCTGAAGTGGTTTGACTAATTCTATAACCACTTTTCCAGGGACTGTCAGGTTTGGTGGATGGCAGTCTGATGACTCGGAATCTACATGTACCTTATCCTTTACAGTTTTTGTGTTGTCAGCACCTGTGTACAGTTCCCAATTGCACGTGTATCCGGATTTACTACAATTTAATGAAAATGCTTTCATCCCACGTTTTACTGGTTTGTTGGGCATGTACTGAATAAAACTTAAGCGTCCCTTAAATTTCAACATACTCTCGTCTGGAGACAGATTCTGCGCAGGTTTATACAGGTTAAGAAACTTCGGGATAATGACTTCTATCAAGGGCCGAACTTTGGAAAGTTTGTCTTGTTTAGCCGAGGATTCACGAGGAATTTGGTTATTGGAGATGTGGAGAAACCGAAGAATTGAACTGAAACGATTTCTCGACATTATCGACGGATAAAAGGGAATTTTCAAAATTTCTGACGTTGACCAATACATCCTATATTGAGGCGATTTGTTTATGCCCATAGCAATGATAAGTGCTACAAATGCCATCATTTCGGGAACGTTGGTTGGGTACCAGGAGAACTGTTGTTCAGGATTTGAGTCTATTGTTTGCTGTGCATAGCGATTAGTCTCGTCGACGAGCAAATCCCACACGAGTTGGCAAAAATACAGCTTGAAGATCTCCACTGCCGAGAGTGTTCCGAAGTCGCCAGTTGGGCCAGGATTTCCAGTGAACTGCACAGTCCCACAATCGTAGTGGTCTCGTCGTTCCCAACCAGATCGGAAATTGGCTTTTCCGGTTCTTGATTTGGAAGAACTTGGATGGCCGTCATCTTGGGTAGGCTGCAAAAGAAGCAAGATAAAATTTGATTATCGGTCCTATATTTGTTAATGCTAATTTGCAGCACATGCCTAAAATGAATATTGCGCTGAGAAAAGAACGATCATGGTGGCCTCAATAGTCGTTGCAGATATGTCATGAATGTGAATGCCTTGTGTATGGTATTGACTGTGATTGACATAGTGAATCATCTTCTAAATTCTTGCCAAATATAATACATAATAATACGGAGTCTAAATACCAGGCCAAACGGCCTACGAAGCTATTCTTATCTTGTTGGATGCAAAATTGCACGACAGGCTATACCATGTTTATGGGTGGAGGTAAATTTCTATAGGACTGTAATCTGTTTTCATTTGATGTACATGCACTGAGTGCCACTGTACATACATCAAATAAATACAGTTATACTCTAATTTCCGTTATACTCGAGGGCACCTACTCAAGCCTGTATCATGCGCTTACCTCTTGAAATTCTGCTGTGTTTTCGCCAAGCATGCTCTCGTCGTCCGAAGACTCTTCAGTGTCATCATTTAAGTCAGATCCGGAATCACTATCTGCTAAAATCTCGGCCAAAATGTCATCATTGGGGATTTGTTCCATTCCGATTGCAAAAACACAGCGATACGTATAACCTACTTCGACCGCAATGGATATGCATGGGACGCGACGCTATAATGTCGCGTCAGTCACGTGACCGGTAGCTAACCTATTCACGTACACGTACATTCATGCCTGCATGCAATGCATATATGGGATGGCGCGCTAACTTCAAAAACTTTATTTCTGTCAGCAGAGGGCGCCAAACCAATAACTCTCAAGCAGTGTTTTCGCTGGTGAGATAAGTTGCCTTGGTCCCCAAGCTCATGGCAAATCGTGGGACTTTTTGTCGCCCACGGGTTCCAAGCATATCACAACAAAGGCTCTTTTTGGAGCCCGTGGGATTGAAAGGGTTAATAACAGTTGCACTATTTGTTGGTATAAAGTAGATTTCGCAGAAGGAGCCAGGACAGGTTAAGCAAAATAAACCCAACACAAACCGGTTAAAGATACATGCTGTTCAAAACATCTTGTTAAACTTAATTCAGTATTCAGAAAATTTAAAATGTCATACTAATAATATGTTTAAAATGTTTACATGCCAAAACCCCAACAATGAATCTTACTTTTGGGGTTGGAGTAGGCAGTGAAACCCAATACTCATCCTGTCAATCTCAACACCATAATGGCAAACTGTATAAACTGTTGGACTCCGAGTCTTGAGGTATGCCTAACCCAGTGTAAAAATCAGTTTATAGGGATCCAGTACGCATCCCAACAGACCTCAACAAAACATGGTGTTGAAGTTTGACTGGGTGGGGATTGTTGGGATAATTTCTCAAAAATTTCCATATTCCACTTCAGGCACTCTTTTTCACACAATGGTACACGATGACATGTTTGCTTATACAAGTTTTCTTTAGAGAAATTATTGTATACAAATGATTAAACAAGTCCGCTCAATATACATGTACATCCCAAAACTATTATTAAAGTTTAAACTACTCTTGTGACGTCACTCTATTCAGAAAAGTGTCGATTATTTTAAAGAATGTACAGTTAACTGTACATTCTTTTAAGAATTAACAGAAAAAGAACGACTCAGTGGACACAGAAATTGCTATTGTTATATTTATTACAACTTTGTAAGAGCTATGTTGACAGTTTCTCTAGAGCTTTCAACAGTTAATTGTCTTGGAGGTCTCTTTGCCGTGTCGACGCGCTTATGCGGTTTCAGCCCGGCTGACTGCTCTTCTATGGTCCTCACTGGTTCTGGCCACCGAAGCCCTTGTTGTAGAGACGAGATGCTGCCATGCTCGATCGTATGGAGTGGTTCGTTCAAAAGCCTTGTTGCACAGATTTGCCACAACCTGGGATATCAACAATAAAAAAAAAAAAAAAAAATGAATGCGCCAAACCGCATGTAACAAATTGCATCAAGGTTTGTCTAAAACATTCGAAATGATGAAAATGGCCCAAGAACTTATTACGAATAAGAAAACAAATGGAGGATAAACCTTTTTATTAGCAAGGTCGAAGCGATGGTTTGCAATTTTAAATATGTACATTTCTTGTAAATGGAATAATTTTCGACGGAGATAGGTCATAGTTATGTCTTACGTTCGAAGGTCCTAAAAAGTACTACTAATGCACAACTTTAAAAGGGCTGGTATACGTATAACACGTACATGTACTTTACATTCGCTAACTCGCCCATGTTGTCCTGTCCTGTTGTATACCCGTGTAGCAAAAACGGCAGAAAAACCAACAGAAATTTGTTTTGTTCCGAGTCTGGTTTGACGTGTGATAATGAAACCGTTCAGGGTTTAACAAAAGGTTGGTATACTTTCAACACGGAATAATGACTACTGACGCTATTGTTACACCATAAAAAGGGCTAAAATTGGTAAAAATAAGCCAAAATGAGCTGCTGATGAGAGCTAATCCAAATGTTGGGAATAACAAGTTCTTGTTTCCTTTTCTTGCTTATTTTCCATCATTACCTGATCCGTTAGGGGTCCAAATTAGCCACGAGTAGTAGGAAGTTTCTTCACCTCTGAATCTGCCGCTTTAGTATAAATCCTCATTGGAGTATAAATCCTCATCGAATATGTCCCAAAATACTGGTGTAAATCACCATCAAAATAAATTGGCGAGTCAGTTCTTGAGGTGACACAACATATCTCCCAACGTATTCCTACTCAAAAATATGTACGGATCCTCACTGGAAGACATTTTTAGCGGAGTTGGCAGAGACATGCACACCCGACGCACGAATGTATGGCATCAAATGACTTCGATGTCGAATGTACTGGGCATTTTAAACACCCTCATTTTACCCAACCTTTATTCAATTGTTTGGTTACGCAACACGGAGACTAGACAGGACAAAGCTTTCACATTCCTTAGTAGCTTGCACCACTGAACAATGGAATTAAATCGTCTCATACTTTAAAGCATTAGTAAGAATTTACACTTGTTGTTCCTTTTAAATATTGACAATGGGTGTAAAAGGGACGTAGTTTAAGTCGGAGAAACGACTCAAAAGGTGGACATTCTTTGATTCAAATTGGGCTCGGACGCTGCGCGTCCTCGCCCATTCGAATCAAAGAATGTCCACTTTTTCGTCATTTCTCCTTAACCTATTAATAGGGTTCTTCTGTTAATTTGTTTGCTTAAGGGAAGGGGAGGGTATAAAACACCCCCTTACAGTCTCATTCACACAAGTCACAATCGAACTTTCAGGAACCTCCGAGCCGGATTGACATGTGGTCGATATTGTTTTCTATAATACTTCGTTTTTACAAAGATCTTAACCATGAAATGGTCATAGATATGGATAATAAATTCAAAATTCATTTCACATATCATAAAAACATGCGAGCCTGTCTTTAAGTTGATCGTAAAGGTAGCAACGTGATCGGCTCATTGTCACTATATGGTGCAATATAATGTAGATAATTGTTTAAACCATCGCTATGACGTAACTTCATTGTTAAAAGTGTGGATTCGTACATACGAATCAACGCTTTGGACAAAAAGTGTGGATTCGTACCTACGAATCGACGCTTTGGACAACAGTTAAAGTTAGGAATTTGCGGTTTTCATCTCAACACTAACCCAAAGCTGGATTACGTAAGATTCTCGAGAAACCCTGCATGCAAATTAGGCGTCCAATACATGGCCACAATACCAGAATGCATGGCTTTTCATGTCCACTCAACTGGATGACAGTCGACGCAATGGTTCAAGTCAGAGAATACACTCGCAAGTGTGGATTTGTATTTAATAATCCACTCGGCGCTTCGCGAATTCGTAATTACGAATCCACACTTTCTCGTGTATTCTCATATACATATAATCTAAAAAGTAGTGAATACAGAGTAATTTGTTTTGAATTACTATTAGTTTACTAGTATATCATCTTCACCTGATGAGATCATACATTGAGTGAGCAACCAGCAATGCAATTAGGGTTAAGCTTCTATATATGGACCCTAATCTATACATCTAGGGGAAATCTTTACATCATGTATAAACAATTCAAGATTTCAGAGAATACCGAGGGTACTGCTTTCATACCTGAGAGAAATACAATATAAAATACACTAATAATAAACATTCGGCTGAAGGTGGGTTTTTTTTAACATCCTTCGGTTTTAAAACCACCAAGTCTAACAATTATTCAATATTAAATAACTGATTGAACATGCAGTACATGTCGTTCATGGTCAAATTGATGTTTGTTACGGTGATATTCTACCATAGCAGGTTGTGAATACATGTACATGGATGTACTTGTACATGTATATAAATACAGAATGTCAAAGCAAATTAATCTTAAAAAAATACGAATTGTATAACAAATTATTAGGAACCAATTAGCGATATATATTTTGCCACAGACATTGGAGAAATGTATAATAAATATATGCAAATTCAAAAATATTGTTCCTTCAAAACAGATAAAGTTTAATTGACTGTGATCAATATCATTCTATAACAGCCCAATGTCATAAATGCTTAGCAGGGAACTACGTACTGCGTCACTTGAACAAAATACCCCAAACATCAATATCATTCTAGAACAGCCCAATATCATCAATGCTTAGCAGGGAACTAGGCATACATGTACTGCGTCACTTGAACAAAATACCCCAAACATCAATAAGTGACAGTGCAAAGATTGATCTGGTCTTTAATGACCACCTTGTTTGTTCATATTTTTTCCCCACAAAAAAACCCTGCAATGCCACAAAAAAATGTCTTGGCCCATATATGAAAGCTGAACTTTGATGCGTTGGAGGGATGAATTCATCTGTTCTGCAACTTGACTGTTAATCGCCTTGTATCTAGGATAACCATCCAGTTTGTATCCAATGGAACAGGCTGATGGAATAATATGAAACAAATACATGAATTAATTAACATTACAGAAAAGATTTTGAAAACAAGTATTGCACTACCCAGGCATACTGACAGGAAAATGAATAAATGAGTTGAGTATGAGGTAAAGAGGTATAAAGTAGAGGGACATTTTTTGACTTGTATACAGGCTTCCGAATTCGTTATGGAAAAACATGTTTATAAGATGAAGTAATCACTTTGGGAACAATAAATATATATATTTGAACTTGATAGGGCAGCCCTGCAAAAGCACGGGGCAAATTACTGTGATTGCTGTGGGTTACTTTGTGGCATGTACACATACACATTATGTTAATTCCCTCAGTCAGAAAGGAATGTGACTAATTATAAACAATCAACAACTGGGAAGTTGACATAACTCCTACGCATTCAGCAACACACTTTAACTTTCTCTAATTACATTTTCACTTAATGTCTACCAACACTTTAAGACGGTATTTCAAATGTTTGATCTCATGGCAGATCCAGTCCTTCAAAAATACTGACAGTTTCGACACAACCTTTTCAACCTATTTATTGAGTCTTTGAGTTAAAATGAATTTCCTCGAGCCGTGCTTTGGCCCACAGAGACAATCCCCTAATCCATTAAACATTTATCAGTGGTACACACATCTAGGTAGCTTGATTGTTGTTACTTTATGTGTTTTTTTTGGAAAATGATGTTTTGCAAGCCAAGTGACCCATGATTGCACCAGTTTCTGTTTAAAAGGTTTGTAAATTTCAAAACACAAATTGCATATTATAGATTTAAGCTTTCTGTCCGTTGCGCTATTTTGTAGATGTTAAATCCCATTGATTGTAATGTTTGCTTTGTAGAACAAAAAATCAAACAATTTACCAGTATGGTTTGGCCAGTGCAGTCGGTCGATTAAAAACTTGGTGTTCTTAAACACATCAGGCTCCCGATTTAGGCAGTATGTGTGGAGATGGCAGGCATTGTCATAGACAAGTATCTTTGTAGCTAAAAATAAAAAAACGACATATTCAAAAATCAATAACTTAAATCCATTTACATCAAACAAATTAAGAGTGCATATTGCAAATATTAGTGCTTCCACAAATGTTTGATCAGGGAATGTATATACATCGACCGTTTGTTACATTATAATTGTATTCTTTCCCAAAACAATGACACTGCATCCGAATCTCTTTTTCAGTGCTTTTAGTCTTTGTCATCATCCATTACAACTACGCCTGAGTCGTTTGGCAATAGACATAGCTATAGCTCTGGAAGCCTGTTCCGGTCACGATCTAAATCGGGGGTTATTATAGTATATGTATGACCCTGTTAGTACAATGGTGGTGTACATTTTAGACCATTCACTTAACAAAGCTTTTGTCATCATGAAGAAACTAAATATTTTTGTCAATAAGATGTCTAGGTATAACCAAAAATGTGGTGTCAGGGAACCATACTACTTTTGCGACACCAAAAACTCAAGATGTTTGCTTATAGTCGTGACTCTATCCGTGAAGTGTTGACCTTTCACAGACGTATACAAAAATACATTTGTGCTTTTTGTAATTTATGCGTCACACACAACGTGTATAGTACATTGAATGAAAATGACAGAATGAACCTATGCGTACTTTGTCGTGTCCAATGTAAACAACCACGTTATATTTTTTTATTTTCTTGGGACTATTGTTACATTAGGTCGGTTTACTTTTAACCAGATGTTTAAAATATGGTAAGTACAAGCCAAAACATGAAATTTTCTGGAATTTCATGTCGCAATGCCCCTATAACTTGTCTGTAACAATTAATAAATTATCAGCATCAAATATAAATAAATAAAAAAACGGACAGTCATTATTTGTAAAAAAATAAAATACTTACGTGTCTTGAATCTTGTGAAAAGCAAAGTGAAGGGCACGTTTGGTGATTCGAACTGGTTCATAATTTCGAAACCATAACATATTCCTGAACAAAAACAAAATGAAAGACAGTATTTAATATGATTAAATATTTGCCATGAATTATTATTATTATTATTATTTTTTTTTTTTTTTTTTTTGGGGGGGGAGAGAAAAAAGGCACTTAGGGCAAAAAAGCTATATTTTAAAACAGTTGGCCTATAAATGAACGGTATCATGAAAATAATTATTGTACCGAGTATTGACGTAGAAATAGAAGGTTTGTGTTTGAGTTACAGTAATATTATTTATCTTTCAGAACAATCTGATAAAAAAGTACCTAAACTGTTTAGAAAAACGGGCAACAACTAGAAGGCCACATGAAACTTCACATTTCACATTAACATAAAAGTATAAATAGGAGCCAGAAAAAAAGTTTTTGTTTAATGATTCATTTTTTTGTCAGAGCAGGACATCATTATTAGTAATATTTGAATAGTTATGTACATTCCCCTTCGGGTATTCCATTTGACTTTAATACAGGAAAAATGTGTCAGTGGCAGATTGTAGATTTTTGAGGAACAAACCTCGATTCTCCAAACATGTGGACAGTATATTTTCCAATTCTTCCCAGTGCTGTCAATACACATTTTTGGTCTCCTGTGTGTTCCTTTGTAGGTTGCAGCATAGTTACTTGTTTAAATTGACTTAGCACTTTTTTTGTCATACCCAGATGTACTACCATGGGATGGGGACTTACCATGGGGACAAAAAGCAGCAAATACTCCAGGCGTCATTCTCCCATAGTTTTTAGAATCTTTCCTGCAACTGGTCTTGGTGCTCTTCAAGCCATCCATTCCATACTTTGGCCTTGACCGTTGTTGGGCGAAATGGGGCCAAAAACACATGCCATCAAAGTTATCTGGAGATGGGTGGTCTGTGCTCCACTTGGCCTGTTCAGCAGCAGAAGACTCCGATTCTGAGGAAGTTGAATCCTTAAATGGGGCTACTGCCAAACGAAGCATCTCACAAAGGATAGGAAAGAGTGCTTCATCAATAACTTGCTCCGATGCAATCAGGTCAGCTACTAAAGGACACTATGAACAAAATAACAAATATACAACACATTGTTAGGGGAAAATATCTGTAAAAATAGTTGGATTTGTAATCTTACAAATCCGTGATTGGGTTCGCGAAAGATCTAACATAATAATGCACACTCTGACACTCACAAACAGTTTCTAGTTCATTGTGTAAATGCATAGCTACAACTGGCTGCATGAGAATGTGTACCCAAATGCTGATGTCGGGCATAGTAAATCATAGTAAATTCAACATGGGAACAATGTCTTTTCCAAAATCTACATCACTCGCAGGTTAGTTGTTAAGCAACTGTCTTATTATTGTTGTTTCAAGTGGGAATAACAAGAAATGTGTTAAATAAAAACAAATGGCCCACCTTCGTGACTGTTCTACGCTATTTGTTTAATTTTACATTTACACCTCATGAACAAGTAACATGTTGATTCATGCTCTGGTTACAATGATACACTCACCTTGTCTGTGAGGACAGCCATAGCATTTAAGTCTTTCCTGGGGGAAAATCCTTGGGCCATCTTCTCCAACAGTTCTAATAAATCGGCCTCTGGATGGATCAGTCCACAAACTGGTGACGTTGCAGACAAAGCTTGCAGTAATGGCTTGTAAGCTACAGGTGGGGCTGATGCATGTCCATTTAAGCTCAGCTGATTAAGAAGGGGGAGCAGACTGCTTTGATGTTTCTTACATCCATCAGCTAGCATCAAGAAGTCATTCGGAGGAAAAGGATGGGCCTCTGAACTTCTTCAACAACTTTCTGGTGTTGGTGTCGGCCAGAAAGATGCTCTTCCTGTATACAGTATAAAGAGCAAAAAGAAAAGAAATTCCCATGAACATTAAATCATCTTGCTAATCCTTGATCAAGGTAATTACAATGACCTTAATGTTAATAGTATAACCACAGTTAACCATTAGTTCCATCCAAAACTGCAATGTCTTGTCAAATTACATAAGTAATTCATACAATTTTAATTTTAGACAATCCAAACCAGACAACCTTCCCAATGTATTAACAAATTTTTGTGTGTGAAAAAAAAAATTACAGGAGTACTACAGTGACGTAACCAATTGGTCTGGAGCATTTAATACATGATTTGTAGCAAATTCTGCAGGTTGTAGGTTCAATTTTAGCCTTCAATTTTGCCGGCGGGCAAGGTAATTTGTCACTCATTGCTTCTCTCCACCCAGAGGTAAATGAGTACCTGCAAGGGCAGGATGTTTTTTTGTAGTTGGATTTTAGCTGCCTTACACTGAAATGGCAGCATCGAACTGTATACTCCCCAATGAAGTTGCAAACAAATTATCCGTTGCGATAGACCAAATAAGCAGATGGTTAGAGAATAATAGACTCGTGCTAAATTTTGATAAAACGAGTGTTATGATCATAGGCACAAAGGCAAAATTGAAGTACTCGGGTGAAATTACAGTGACAGTTAACCAGTGTTTAATTAAACGGGTCAACAGTACTAAATGCCTTGGAGTAATAATTGATGAAGAGTTAAAATGGACTGACCATGTTAATCGTGTTGTCAAGACGGTACAGACAAAACTTGCAATCTTGAGACGCGCAAAACCATGTATCCCATTTCATGTACTAAAAACAATGTATAACGCTTTTGTTTTACCACACTTCGACTACTGCTCACAAATTTGGTCAGATAGGTATCAGATGCACAATGATAAATTAATTAAGTTACAGAAGTATGCAGCACGTTTAATCTTGTCTAAGGGTTTTGACACTCCATCGAGTGAACTTTTTAAAGAATTAGGATGGTTGCCATTACATGAACGATTTTTTTACCTAAAAGCAGTTTTTATGTTTAAATGTACTCATGGGCTTGCGCCGTCGTATTTAACAAATAACGTAACACAACTTTCAGATGCACACCATTACAATACAAGAGGAGCTACAGCTAATAATTTGGTTATCCCAAAGTATAAAACGGAGTGCTACAAACACAGTCCAATCATTAATTGCACCAGAATATGGAATACCTTGAGTACTGAAATTCGTTCGGCGCCATCTTTATCACATTTTAAATCACTTCTGAAGACAAGTCTTTTAACTTCTGGCTCTTAATTATTTTAATTTTCGCTGTTTCATTTTAATTGTTTAAACCCACCCAGTTTTATCTGTTTATTTTATTGTAATATTTTAACTATTCCAATTCGTAACCTTTATTTTTTGGCCAGATTTTCCTAAATTTTGAATTAGTTTTATTCTGATTCTCGTATATATTTGTGTGTATTTCTTATAGGAATTTTACTTATTTTACTCTACCTGTACTTTTATTTAATTATGTGTTATATTGTTAAATTTGTGTTCTTGTGTTTTACCATTTTATGTTTTGTGTACATTCTACTTTAAAGTATATTTAAAACTTTATTTAGGTTTTATTATTTTAATTGTATTTCCCAGGGCCCCATGGAAGACCACAAGTTTATGTGAATGGGTCTCCCTGGTAAAATAAAGATAATAATAATAATAATAATAAGGAGCCGAGATGGTAAATGGAATGTTACATTGACACAATGAGCAGGGTAATAACAATTGAACACTTTGATCACCAATACTGGTTGATGCGTGTACATACTCATTGTTATTTGTATTTAGACTACGATTATTATTTTGATTATTACAAGCTATCTTGTATTTATGTCAACTCTTGTTTTTTGGTGATTCTCAACACCAAAAAACTGGAATTAAAGCAGCAAGGAAAAGTTTCTGGAACAAAAGTCAAAGTCTTATCTGGTTGATGACTGTTGCTTTCCTTCGGTAGACTTTTGAACATTCTCCTTCCACAGTGACAGGTCTTTCCGAAGAGACAGGTGTGTTGCATTACAAACGATTATTTCTGGATCTTTGCCACATGTGCTTTCTTTGCAGATAAACTGCTCCTCATAGTTTATGTCTAGCAGACGTAGGAATCCATACCATCCCCATACAAACTTGTTATAGTGAAGTTGTGAGGCAAATGAGCAATTTCCAGCATCGTTCTGCATTCGCACCCAAACACTGTAAAATCCAAACATGGGAGATCTGTGGATAGAGAAGAGACATTTTTGCAATGTACATATACATGAAGATGTGTCTACGTAAACAACCTGCTATTTTTGTATTTCTTTTTCCCTCGACTCTAAAATGGTTTGACAATAGGTTTGTTTCCTTTCAACCAGACCTTTTAAATAGTGAAAGTAAACAATACAAAGCATACAAATTGGGGAATTTTAGGACCAATTTTATACAAAAATGTGTGTTCTAAACGACATTTTGACTACCACAAAAATATTTAATAATTGCTCATCTGTGTACGAGTGTTTAGATTTCACGAGTCTGCAGGTATTTTAGATTTTAGGAAGTTGTAGGTCACTTTTTGGCACGATATTTCTATGTCACGTCATGCGATTTTTCAGCTCCCATAAATGAAGATGCTTTTATTCAAAATTTCAAAAACTCTAACCTTTACAAGCTAATTTCACACCTCAAGTATTCCAGAATTGTGGTACCAGTGGTCAAATTTCTGGCTGTATACGCACCACCCCAACTCACTGGCACGGACTTAGCCCTTTCAAATAATTCTTTGAATGTATACCTTCCATAAAGAAACTGGTACATGTACTGTCACAGGACGCAGTGATCGATCAAGTAGGTTGTCATGTTGAATAAGCAGTCAGACAATCCATCATAGTGAAGTTTAGAGTCACACGTCGTCGTCGCATTGCTGCACTTCCTAAAGAAAACTAAATCATCATATGGTTTCTCACAATCAATGCTATTCGGGATAGAACATCGTAGAAAAGTAAGTCATGAACTTAACAAAAAATTACTGCAGGAGATGTAGAGACCTACATGTACATGAACATGTACATTTGAAATGTGTGGTTTTGGAGGTTGACAGATCGTGTGCCGAATACAGAAAAATGCATTTTACATTTAATTTCACAATTTTAATATATGTAACCCTGACCGGTTTTACCTCTAGCGTTCTTTATCCAAGAAGGAAAACCTTGTGTGGACTTGGCGAGGTCCACAGAAAGTTTCAGGTTTGTGTGAAGTGTGGACATCTTTTGTTACCAAGTCCACACAAAGATAGCAAAGTTCGTACACACACACACGTGTGTAAACACCTTCCATCGTGGACCCCTATTGTCCCTCTTTTGTTTGTACTCGTTTTTCCCTTTTTAGGTTTTGTTCACAATTTTCAATTGTGCACTTTCTGTCAATCATGGACACTATTGTCCTCTATTGTTGTACATTCACTATTTGAATGTGGATACAAACTCTATAGGGTAGGCACTCACCGCGTTAGGGGGACAGGTTCTTTTGTTTGGAAAAGACAGACCGAGTAGTGGGGACATTTTCGAGTTACCGTTCTTTTGGTACATAGCGTTATGGGGACAACCCATAGGGTTTGTGTGTAAACTGAAATCTCTCTAATCTCAAACTCAGAACACTCTAACATTTTCAGGATCACCCTAATTTATCCTCTTCTTCATTTTCTTTCATTATACCCTAAACCGATTTTACCTTGTTCCATCTTAACTGAACACCCAACACGCTATGGGGACTCGAAAATGTCCCCACTACTCGGTCTTTTCCAAACAAAAGAGCCTTTCCCCCTAACGCGGTGAGTGCCTACCCATAAAGTCACGAATATGTGTGCACATTCACATCTACACAAGATGGACAAGGGAGATATAGTATGCCACCCTGCCTTTGCCGGTGGGGCATAAATAAAGGTGTTTGACAATTTTGCTCTTGGTATTCAAATTGTAATGTTCAATTAGTCATCTTGCGGGTGTCGAGTAAATTAAGCTTTAAATAAAGTATGCATTTGATAAAACGTAAATGGGGGTAGGCCTGTACAAAATGTATTACTTCTTTGTCATACCTGATGCTCGATGAATATTTTGCATCGTAAACACTGGAAAATCCCCCTTCAGATGGATGTCGTCACTCCATGCTGTGATGGAATTCTTGTGATGGAATTAGCTGGAGATGTACTCCCACTGTAAAGACTCGTTCTTTAACAGTTTTAGAAATAGTCTCCTGGAGCTGAAGGTCAGCAAGCTGAAAAGGAATCGGTTGCCAGGAAGCAACTGACCCTGTTCCTGATTTCCTTTTGACAGCAGCCAACTCCAAAATAGCTGATATATCAGCCAAGAAGCCAGGCAAATCTGTTACCTCTTCCAGAATGTTCTGGATTTTGGTAATGTGGCAGCAATCACCACGCCTGCATGCCAAGCACTTTAGCCCCTTGCCTACAATGTCGATGACGGCAAATGACTGAGTCTTTACGATGACAGCAGCACGTGGATTACCACATATTGGCCAAATGTCCTCAAGATTTGGGGCAATTTGCTGTTGCATATAGAAAAAACAACACAAAAAACACAATTATTTACATGTACCTAGGAATAAATAGACACCTACACTGCAGACGGTATATGTCATTATTGTGTTTCAATTACTCCATACCATTACAAATGATTGCATTTTGGCTCTATATGTACACAGTACATGGGAGATATATCCCCCATAAACATCCCTCTCTGCCCACAACCTATTTCCTAACATTGTCTACTTTGAATAGCACCTTGGCATTGAGGACCACCCCCCACTCTTTTATTCTAGATAGGCTAGGTTTGGCATAACACATTTTTGTTGTTGTACAAACTACCCAAACCCTGTTTGAGCTGAAAGATCATACACAAATGTCAAATTAATATATTTTATCAACTTAAATTTTAGGTAAAAGTTGACAAAAAATAAAGCAGCTGTAAACAGCAAATATCCCCACTTACCAAATCCTCTTCTAGCAAAGATACATGGGCATAGTTGTGGTCTGAAAGAAATAAATCCTCGTTAACCAGTTCGCGCCGGGATTATTTTAACAGCGCCGAGCCGACGGGCGGGATTATTTTTAACGAAACTCGATCCGAAGCGGGTTCAGGCTGATAGTGCCGGGAAGCACACCCACGCATTTCCGGCCTTGCGCGCTGCTGACATACATTTCCGAACTTGAACTTGACGTGTTTATGCGTCATCCGTTTTGAATTTGGGGGAATTTTTGCGTTTATATACGTCATCCGGCGCGAACTGGTTAATATATTTTATTTAAAAGCACCGGAAAGCTTTCTCCAAACAGTGCTTAAAAGTTTAAAAGGCATCTGTAACAAACATCATTCAATAAGAATATAAAATAATATACAATATAATTCAAAAATAAAAGCACTGCAAATCCAAGTTTATAGTCTTATGTGATCATTAGACTGGGCATAATTGGACATAAGTACAAAACAGTTCTCTTTTTGGGGGACTTATGGTGCATAAGGGACAGCTTTTGAGAAACAAAAACAGGGAACCTCTATATACATGAGTTTAAAGGGTAACTGAAATTCAAAACTTTAATATGGCGAAATATATCTTTTAATAACGCTGAATACTTAACAACTGCACAAACTTCATATTTGTTTATGTTTGCTCATTAATCGTGACCCTAAAATGAAAAGCAATATGCGCCGTGCCCCGCCCACAAAAGATGACATCACGGTAAAAATATAGCGTGGCTATACCAGGCTAAGCCTAGCCTTGAATACAAGGCTGCACTGTATCCACAGCGTGGGATCATCGTTTGTCATAATACCAAACGTGTACATAGCCCGCAATGCATTATTATAGAGAACCAGCTGAGTATGCATAATAATGCATTGCGGGCTATGTACACGTTTAGTGTTGTGGCAAACGATGATCCCACGTTGCGGATACAGCATAGCCTTGTATTCAAGACTAGGCTTAGCCTGGTACAGCCACGCTCTATTCTTACCATGACGTCATATTTTATGGGCGGGGCACGGCGTATATTGGTTTTAATTTTAGGGTCACGATTAATGAACGAATAGAAAGAAATATGAAGTTTTTGCAGTTTTGTATTTCTAGTACCCTTTAAGGGACATGTATATAGTCACAAATAGTGCTTTTAGGTGGAGCGACAGTAAAAGCAGCATACAGTGAGCTCATCAACGATTCAAACATGCAATTTATGTAACAAGGTGTTACATAAAACCTATGAAATGTGTTACATATGAAACTAGGAACAAATAATCGACTCATTAATACGAAATTCAGCTGGGCATGACCCAAATGTTTGTTGTTATCAGAAATTTGTTTTAAAGGGAATATACAACATTTTGAAACCTTAGAAAATAAAACTACCCACAAATTATGAAATACCTTACTGGCCTGTTTGTGAATAACGGTCTAACATCCTGTAAAATTGTGGCATCAATTTTCAACACTGGTCAGCCGATCAGCGTTGGAAAAACTGGCTTCTTTCAAGTAATACCCAAATTTACAATATTTAGTTAGTCCACATTTTAATTGATATGAACGGGTACTAGCCAACAGGACTTATGAATTACTCTGTTTCATCTTAAGTGAGGTCAGGGAACCAGACGAACAGAATACGATCGTTTTTTGGTTCTTCCAGCATCTAAAAAACCCAAACCTTTAAACACGTCAAGTAACAATATTAGCTTTGCAATACTAACACCACCCCCCAACAAACCACCAAAACTATTAATGAAAAATACACCAAAAGCAAATATTGTATATTCCCTTGAGAAATGGACTTAACTGTCCAATTGTCCACATGAATGCAGAGTTGGAACAAAATCTTTATGTTTGCTTTAACCAGAAGTTGTACAATGAAACGAGAGGGTTCAGGACTATTAAAGTTAACAGTTTTTGTCTGAATGGGAGTCAACTGTATTCCTTTAACCCCTTGAAGCCGGCTGACAGTTATGGCCACAGTATTGTAACGTTTGTGCCGGTTGGCCGATAGAGGGCACTAGAGCGATTCCATGGTGTAATCTCCTGACGGTACGCCAGGGAAACCCGTTCTGGATAGCGCATACGCTGAACTGGTTTAGACCAGTTCCAGGGCCGCGCGATAGCGGTAAGCGTCATGTCAGTGTTTGTGACCAGAGAAGGAGTGCATTAAAACGTCCTTAGAATCACCGAAACCACAGAATACTTGTGTCAGTTTCCTTCCTGTGTGTGTGTCGACCCCAGACAACGCGTTTCGTTACATTGGTGGCAGCGGTTGGCATGCAGGAGGACTAAGGAAACCAGGTGAAGTTGTTTCATGTTTTCACGAAACCATGATGGTGTGGCGGCCGACTCGCCCTGCGGCGGGGAGGCGAGCTGGAGTGCGGGCCCGGGGAGCGGGGTCCAGGAGCCGGTGCATTCCGTACATCACGCTGGCGGAGTTAGAGGCCTTCTCTAGGGAGGTTATGGGGACCTGGGAGTCTGGATGTTTCCTGGGGGAGGAGTTAGAGAAGGATGGCGGGGAATTTCGGGACATGCGCCTATGGCTGGGGGCTTCAGTGCGTCCACTCCGATTTGGAGAGAGGGCGCCCTTCCCCATATTTGTCCGGGTCCGCTACCAGGTTTGTGTCGGGGGGGCCGCCCCATGCTGTAGACGGTGGCGCAGCAGACGTCTTGCTCCACACGGGGCGATTCCGAGCTGTGCCCGTGGATGCAGTTGGGGGCGAGGCCTCGTCTAGACATTCTCTGGATCTTCTGCAGGAATTAAACCGAGTCCGGGGGGGCCCGGCCCATGCTGTGAACGGCGGCGCGGCAGACGTTTTGTTCCACTCGGAACGATTCCGAGCCGGGTCCGTCGGCGCAGCGGGGGCGGGGCCTCGCCGGGACGCCCACGCTCTCTGAGCCAGTCGTAGTCGCAAGAGGCAGTCACAGTCGCGGCCACAGGAGCCAGTCGCAGTCGCAGGAGCAAGTCGCAGTCGCAGGAGCCAGGCGCAGTCGCAGTCGGAGGAACTACAGTCGCAGTCGCAAGAGCCAGTCGCAGTCGCAGGAGCCAGTCGCTGTCGCGGGAGCCAGCCGCAGTCGCAGTCGCAGGAACCACAGTCGCAGTCGCAAGAGCCAGCCGCAGTCGCAGGAGCCAGTCGCTGTCGCGGGAGCCAGCCGCAGTCGCAGTCGCAGGAACCACAGTCGCAGTCGCAAGAGCCAGCCGCAGTCGAAGGCACCAGTCGCAGTCAGTAGAGGAGCCAGTCGCAGTCACAGTCGCAGTCAAGGCTTAACATTAGAGGGGTGTGCCGGGGCCAGGGGTGTGCCGGGCCAGGGGTGTGCCGGGGCCAGGGGTGTGCCGGGGCCAGGGGTGTGCCGGGGCCAGGGGTGTGCCGGGGCCAGGGGTGTGCCGGGGCCAGGGGTGTGCCGGGGCCAGGGGTGTGCCGGGGCCAGGGGTGTGCCGGGGCCAGGGGTGTGCCGGGGCCAGGGGTGTGCCGGGGCCAGGGGCTTACCCCAAAATTGTTGTAATGTAAATTGTTGTAATGTAAATTGTTGTATAAATGTTGGCGTTGTGCGCTTTCCGGTGCGGGTCTTCCGGGTGTGCGGCGGCAGAGCCCACCGTCTTGTTTGGGGGCAAACAAGGTCTTCGTGGGGGGCTGTGTAACGTTTGTGCCGGTTGGCCGATAGAGGGCACTAGAGCGATTCCATGGTGTAATCTCCTGACGGTACGCCAGGGAAACCCGTTCTGGATAGCGCATACGCCGAACTGGTTTAGACCAGTTCCAGGGCCGCGCGATAGCGGTAAGCGTCATGTCAGTGTTTGTGACCAGAGAAGGAGTGCATTAAAACGTCCTTAGAATCACCGAAACCACAGAATACTTGTGTCAGTTTCCTTCCTGTGTGTGTGTCGACCCCAGACAACGCGTTTCGTTACAGTATGCTATTCTCCTCTGGTGTTAGCCATCTGTAGTATATATACATATATAGGTGACATAGAATTACCTTGGCTTTGATGGTGAGCAGCTATCCCCACGTTTTCATCAAATTTAACCAGGATACTGGAAAGACAATCGATGTGTAGACAGCCTGGTAAACTCGTGAGCACATCTATAAGAAGAATGTTATATTTAGCCACTCAATACACAAAGTCGCAACTAGAATTACTTACCCACACATCTCACATGTCATAATATTAAAAATACAGAAAATTGTTCCCCTGGTCGACATTCCCATAAAATTATGCACACACATTTTTCAACCGATATCCTACCCCTGTTCACTTGGGTAATGTTTTGGATAACGAGTGATGGATCTATTTAGAAATCTCAAATTGCATCATATTTTATAAAAAAGCTACCAATCGTGGAAGATACAGTCTTTGGTAACAAACGGGGAATCCAAATGTGGCTAACAACATTCCCAAAAGGATATAGAAATGATATAACAGTTATCATTCGACCATCAGATTTAAGACTATAACCCCTCCAAATCATTGGACTTATAAAATCAACACAAGGCTTTACAGCCAAAGGGTTTCCGGATTAGCACACCACAAACATATCAAACTTGAATACAAAAATATTGTACAGAATATTATTAGATTAAATTTTCTTCTTACCTTACGCATACTAATTCGCTACAATATAAACCAACTACTGACAGAAATTTACACCTTGACGCATCTTTGATAACTGCCTTCGTAAAATTTAAAGCAAAATATTGTTATTTTGAATTTAGTGCGACTACTAACTTTTCACCAGATAAGCTCTAAGAGAACAATTAATTATTTATTACCCCCAAAAAATTATTACATGTATATTAAATTATATTTTATACTGTACTTATAAATACTGTACAAAAAAACCAAAAAAAACTAACCTTCACTCCTCTGTTGCACGTGTTCCGAGGCAGATTGCAAGACTTGGCTTCTTGCTGGATCACAGGAGCAGTAGTAAATTTATCAACAAAGAAGAATAGTCAATAAAACAAGATACCAGTTGCAACATAAAAGTTGAACTGAAAAAAAAATAAACATGTTTGTTTATATTGCACAGGGGCCAAATTGTACACACTAAACACATTGACATATCTTGTTAGACAAGACAAAGTGTGTCAACTGACAGGTCTGGTGCTGTTTTGCAGGGAAATTGAACCAAACGATAACACTAGGTTAAAGGTAGTATACACCATTGGTAATTGCTTGAATTATCATGGATGGGTGGATTTGGAGGTTGTATCTTATAGTAAATATCGTTTAACTGACCTGTTCAAAGTTTTACAATCATGGATGCTGAGAAAAGCACGAAAAAAGCGATTGTTTTCAACCGGCGTCAAGCAGTTTAATCTTATGTTATCTTTTTCTTTTTCTTTTAATTAAATTTTATAAAGACAAATTTGCGATCGCCATAAAATTAAAAATTGTCAGAGTAATTAGAGGATATCTAGCGCAATTATTTTGCTAGACGCCTAGAATTATTATTTACTTTCAAATTAGTAAGATATTTCGTAATAATTCAGTAGTAAATAAATTCGATATCTACAAATGGTGTATCCTACCTTTAACATGTATGTATAGAGTGGCACAATATAACAGTTGCAAGTGAAATAGCTTTCATTTGATTAAACAATAAAACAAAAATCAAATCGTCTATTTTTTTATACACACTTCATAAAACTTATTTACCTTTTTTTAATTTAAGGATTTAGTCCACATTTTTACTTTAGCTTACTTTCAATTTATGTTAGGGAATAAAAAGCATGTTGTAAAAATCATGGCTTCTTGTGTGCTGACAATTTCAGAAAAAGTTGTATTTTTGTATCAATTTCAATTGCTTATCAGTACACTAAAGTTGTCCCACACAAAAAATCCTACTAATCTTTCATATTTAGTTATTCTGCATTTTTTGGCAATTGATTACATAACTGTGAAGGGTACAAGCCAGCTGGAATGATTAACTGACCTTACAATTTCCAAACATTTACAAATTGCTTGTGAGATCAGGAAACCAGAATAGAAGAACTTGTTTTGTTTTGTTTTTTCTTAAGCATACACGAACCCAAAATGTGAAACATCCATCTATTTCATTGATTGATACATTTTAACGTTCTTTTATCTAAAAACAACTGAGAATGAATTATGTGAGAAATTGAAAACAGACATTCTGGCATTCGTATAGATATCTTTCTGCCAATTACTTTGTATATAACTTGGAAAATATATCAATGCAAGGGCCTGCTATTCAACCTGAATGGCAGGCCCGTGCATTTTAATATTTTCAGGTAATTGATTATATTCAGGTAATTACTCTATCCACTTACCTCGGTGGAATGGTTCTTAGGATTATATCCGTTTAGTAGAAACTTAGTAAATTGTTCATCACATGGAGAGATGGAATTAGTTTCTAACAGCAACTGACGGTAGATGTCAGGTGCCGCAAGTACTTCCACTTCACCATGATCATATCCTAAAGTTTAAAAAGAAAACATTCACTTATCACTACTTATGATACTGTCAAATCAATGCCAAGTGGTTGTGCATTGTTAGTGTTACTAAGTACATGCACATGGTTGGGTCACCACGCGTATGAAGCGTTGGGCATGGTTGTCCATTGCCTAGCATTACTTAATTGTACATGCACATGGTTGGGTCACCACGCGTATGAAGCGTTGGGCATGGTTGTCCATTGCCTAGCATTACTTGTACATAGTATGCACATGGTTGGGCATGGTTGTCCATTGCCTAGCATTACTTGTACATGCACATGGTTGGGTCACCACGCGTATGACGCGTTGGGCATGGTTGTCCATTGCCTAGCAGTATTTGTACATAGTATGCACATGGTTGGGCATGGTTGTCCATTGCTTCGCATTACTTGTACGTGCACATGGGGGATATGGTTGGGTCACCACGCGTATGAAGCGTTGGGCATGGTTGTCCATTGAGTAGTAGGGAAATGCCGTTTCTAGACCACTTTCTAAAACTCGCTCAGTTTTCTCTTCTCTCTCTAAAAAAATGTAGTAGGACTAGCACCACTAAAAAAGGGCACTCAAAAAAGAGTGCCCTTTTTTTTCAACATTTAAAACGAGTCTAAAGGTGGCGCCGACGGTGTTGCCGCGTAAGGAGGAGGCTGATCGAAATAATTTGTATTTATCGCGAAGCTGTAAGTTTATTCGATAAGACCTTTTTTTTTAGACACCAACTCTTCCACGCGTTTTTTAATTTCGGATAAAAATGAAAAAAATTAATCTCATTTTTATATATATTGAAGAGAACCAGGATGAAAATGTTATACAATTAAAAAAGATTAAAAACCTACACCTTCGCTTTTGAATCTATTGTTCCATTCCATAAAAATTCATAAATTCATAATAATCTTCAATTAATTCAGATTTTAATAATCCTCTCTTTAGTAAAAAATCGTAAAGATTTTTTATATTGCTTAAAGTAAAATTTTGATTAAACTCGAGAAATATTTTTTTCGAGTTCAAGTTTAAGATTTTATCATAAATTCTAGGAGAGATTATAGGTTTTGTAATATCGTCTTTATGAATACAATTTTAGTTTTTGTTGCATCTTACGAAACAAATAATAATTCTATGTCTCTACTTATTTGCAGCCACTGGTGGCTGCAACAAGATGGCTATCTATATTGTAAAAAATGTAAAATGCTACAAAGATATTTAGATTTTGATGCCGAAATTATAAAAAAAATGTTGCGTTAAAAGATTTTCTACTCGTAAGTATAGCAGCAAGTTACACGAAGTTTTTTACAACGAGATATATATATACAAAAAAATGTATTATCTTACGTAGAAAAAGAAATTAAAGATTTAACAAAACAAAAAACTTGTCGGGGAGATGTCAGACTTTCTCTAATAGCGTGTTGCTATTATTACGCGTTATGTATGAACGACGAATATTCACTTTTAAGCCAAATAAGGCTTCAAAGAATTTATTAACCTCGAGACAGATTGGTATGCCGGGATCTAGACCAATGTCCATTTCCCACGCCACATGGAGGTCACTGGGGAATGGGGACGCTATTTTTATGGCCCTGTGGTTAAAACAGACAAGGCCTGGTATACCGCCATAATCTTGACGACTGGTCAGCGATCACTTTGTCACAGCAGTTTAAGCCAGGAGGTCGTTTGTTTGCTATTCAGCAGAGTAGATATAGGTTCTTGTATTAACTTCGAAGTTTCGAAGTTCTACATACATTTTTCACAGTATGACCGTTTGGCGGAATTGCATTCGGAACGCCGTCATAGGCCCCAATAACCTAACTTTACACCAACTTAAGCCATGCCAAGTATACGAATTTTAAGACCAAATGTAATGATAAATGTTTGCGGCTTCATGTTTAACCTTAATGGTAATTTACAGCTATGTTGAGGCGGCTGTGTTAACGGTACGTTTTTAGTTTTGCTATAGCGTTATCACTGTTATCGGGTTCTATGTTATTTTGGTAAATAACTAGAACATGATGGTGATGCCTTTTAATTTCGCGATCGGTATACTGGTAGTCTGGACATTATTATTGGGTTTACCGTAAAGTGCGGAGACATGATAATGTTGGCATCGCCATTATCGGGTTTGTGTTATTTTGGTAAATAACTAGAACATGATGGTGATGCGTTTTAATTTCGCGATCGGTGCACTGGTAGTCTGGACATTATTATTGGGTTTACCGTAAAGTGCGGAGACATGATAATGTTGGCATCGCCATTATCGGGTTTGTGTTATTTTGGTAAATAACAAGAACATGATGGTGATGCGTTTTAATTATTGTTGGCATCCTGTTATTGGTTTTATGGTATTTTGGTAAATAACTGAAACATGAGAGTGATACTCGCGCACCGATCGGAAGCAAACTTATATACTAGGTAATATGCTATTGTAAAATACTGTTAGTTGGAAATAATAATAAGTTGTGAGATCAACCTGGCATTAAACTGCTTCGGCCTTACGATACAACGAGAAATTGAACTCCTTAGGCCAATGTACGAATATTTTGTCATGTGTCCTGTCGCATGGGGTAATAAACGCCGATACAATTTATATTAAAACAATTTTGTATTACCAAAAAACAATTTAATAACGCGTTCAAAAAATATTACGAATATAAAAACAGCGATATCAATAAATATGTTATAACTATAACTAAAATTATAAATTATTTATCCGTCCTTTTTGATAAAGATATCGCGAGTAGTTATTTAATAAAAAATATTGCAAATTATATCTGTTCGCGTCTAGACGCGAACGTATATAATTTATTTGATTCTAGAACTACACATTTTACCACATAAAAGGTAAAATTTATTATACTCTACGCAAAAATCCTCCATGATTGCTAGTCGCGCAAGCATTAATGTTCTACCGGATTCAAGTACATGTACATGCCTAAGTTACATGTAAACTGGGATTCTGGTGCAGCCAATAAGAGCCAAGCATCAATTGCGTGCCGTGTGCAAACGGCCAACTCTAGCGGTCATTGCGGACGTGGCAGTACCACCCAACGCGCTGTGATCCGGCGACAGCCAATCAGCGTCCTGAGTTTTGGAAAGAGCGCGAAAGCTCCATGAGCCTATACAGAAATCTGCACTTTTAGTCACGGCTTCATTCAATACACATCATCGTTCAATTAAAAAATGTTTAAAAAATGTTTTATGAATAAACATTTAGTGATTTTTAACTACTAATTGCTGGGTCAGCTGCATCGCTGTGGGACGAAGCAGTCCTGCATCGGCAGGTCTGAGACATCCATTGATCGGAGTGTTGTGAACAGTTTAGTGTGGATTTTTGTGGCGAGTACCACCGCATGAGAACTAGTCGGAGCGATGCCGCAGCGTCATTTGAAGTCCCAGGCGCAATCCGATTTCTACGACGTACGCGGGGACCGGACCGGCCCCGAAGATTGCTCGCACATCTCCGGCCGTGCCAACAGAGGGCGCAACACAGCGGAGACGGCAGCCGAGTCGGCATGCAATTGAAATGCAAGTGCAACTTCGGTACAGCCTGGCCCTGGGTGCCATGTCTTTGTCAGCGGCCAACTACGGTCCAGTCGGCACCATGTGGGGTGGCAAGTCATCCTGCAACTTCAGTCAAGCAGGCACCGTATCCTGTGCCTGTGATGCTAAGTCAGACTTTGGTCTAGCCGGCACCAGATGGGGTGCCAAGTAAGCCTGCAGCTTGCTTCGGTACAGCCGGCACCGGTCCCAAGTCGGCTGTGTCAGCAAATCGTCCCACACAATATGGGGTGCCTGCAAGGTATTTTTTGAAAGCAATACTCTGGAAGAAGACCAGGTAACCTTAAATAGACCGACGGCGACAGTTAACAAAATACAACCTTTTTCTTTATATTTGCTTTAGGCATGTTTATACATGTCACGGGGTAACATGAACAACATAGGAATTAATAGCGAGACGGACACACAGGCTGTAGAAGTATATAGATATGATCACACGGCTTTCGCCTTGTTGTAGTCACATGGACAAGATTAGTTTGTTGTACCGGTACTAATGATGCCATTGCGTGGCTACCTCCCAGAATAAAGGGGGACATTCATCCAGGGCTTGTGGCATGCGTCTCTAATTCAGTTGATTAATAATATGCTGGGGAGCACACTGTGTTGCTTTTGAAACCTGTCGGATTTGTGGGCTTAAAGATGTCAAATTTGTACGACGTTGTCGTCAACTATTCACCACATATAACGCTGTGCATTGTACACATGTACATGCGCCTAGCGTTGAAGCCAATTTGTATTTATTAAGTGTACAATTACTCGCTAATTCTTGTTTTGTTAAAGTCGGCATCTAGCTTTCATTCAGCAGGGTTAGTTTACTCCAGACCATCAGGCGCCGTACGAGATACTGAGTCAGCCGACTACTTTGCCAGTTCTGCTGGCAGCTCAGCCAGCATTGGCATCCAGTGGCCATCGGCAGTCCTGCAGCAGATGTGCCATTTATTTCTACTGTCCAGCCATCCCTTGGGTATCAACCACAGACAGTAGGTTCAATCACCTGTGGGTCGGGTGAGGTCAGTCGGATGGTGGGAATTGGGCCAGTTACTGGTAAGTCGGTAATTAGCGTATGTAATTTGTCAGAGGCAAGTATTTGTAATAGGCTTAATGCTAATAATAGACCCATATTTACCTCGGCACAGGGTAGGCCGATGGCGTCGGGCATTTTGAATCAAACTAGTCTCAATTTGAGCCAAGTGGGTGGAATACATGTAAGTACTACAGGGGGCCCCGTTATATTCTATGGAAGCTTGTCTATCTATTCAATTGCGTCATCTCCCTGTACAATCACAACCCCACTTGAAATGCATTTGCCCTCGGCTCCTTTGGATGGGGGGAACAACGTGACCGGCTTAGGGTGCGTGAGTAGTGCTGACGAGCCTAGTTCAGGGATTAATTAACGGTCTTTCAAGCAGGAAGTTGTGCGTTTCGCCTCCTACCAATCTCACCACAAGATTCAACTTGTCAGACACGCCTAAGCAATTTCCAATCATTATGTGGGAATTGAAAAAGTTCCCAATGCTACGAAAAAACAAAAGTCCCGCCCCAGGTTCTTGCATATTTGGGGCTAGAATTAATTGTGAATTAGTGACAAGTGAGGGTTCCCTTTGACAAAGTTGACGCGCTGTGCAGTTAAATTCGGGCAATGCTCGCAAAACCTAAAGCAAAGTTGGTCCAAATTCAATCCCTTGTTGGTTCCCTCAATTTCTTGGGCAGGGCTGTGTTGCCAGGTCGGGCTGTTTTTAGGCGGCTTATTTCTTTGACATAGGGGCAAATCAACGATGGCACAGAGTGCGTATAACAAATGGGGCAAAGCTTGACCTATTGATGTGGTTAACATTTTTGCGAAAGTACAATAGAGTAACCCCAATTTTGAACCAAGAATGGGATTCGTACGAAACACTCATTTTTTTTGTTTTGTTACAGATGCTGCGGCTTCTGTTGGTTACTTGGTTTTGGAGCATATTTTAAGGGTCATATGCTAATATTGCTGCAGGGTCGTGGCAGCAATGGAGAGAGTCTACCCCATTCATTGCTGACCCCCCCCCCCCCCCCTAGAACTACATGTATACCCAATAATTGCGGCTGTACTTGCATTGAGTCCTCCTTTGGCCAATAGCAAAGTAAAGTGTTAGTCTGATAACAATGCAGTGTTACACATTATTAACGGTCAGCCTTCACCTTGTCCTAAAGCCATGCACTTGATTCATTTGCTTATTGTGGAGTGTTTGAAATCCCATATAATTTTTAAGGCAGTTCACATCCCTGGTGTAAAGATTGACAAAACTGATGCATTACCTCGTTTTCAGATGCCACGCTGCTTTGCCTTGGCCCCCCAGGCCGAGCGAGAGATGACTCCGCTTCCAACTCTTCCCACAGTATGGTAGAGTATGAAATGCGTAGGTTGCTATAGCTAGCCTTTGCACGAAATACACAGAAGGCATACACATCAGGGTGGAATGTTTTTTGTGTTTTTCGTCAATCCACAACCGGTAGTCGGGTTGTTAACCCTTAACGCACAGGTGAGTTCATAGCGTGGCTTTCCATACAGCAATATTCTCCAGGAACGATTGCAACATATGTGGCTGGGGTCAGCTGTCGGTACCCAACGGACACTTACATGGTAACAAAAGTACTGGAAGGTTGTAGGCGTAGTGTTTCAGGTCAAGACCGCAGGTCCCCTATATCGCTGGCGTTACTTTCACGAATTATGACAGTTCTGCTGGAGGTTTGTTGTCGCAACATAAGGTGACACTTTTTCGCTCCGCCATGCTTCTTGCATTTTTTGTTTTTTGCGGGTTTGTATGTTTGCAGCAAATTCCCGGGCCAATATGCAGCAGGCAGTTTTGCATAGGTCCGGGTCGATAACATTGTCTTTGCGCCAGACTAAAAACAATCAGCGCGGCCCCCCCTTATGGGGCGATGTAACCCTCTGCCCATTGTCAGCGCTACTTAAATATATTTACAGTCGCCCTCGTACACAGGGCCCACTTGTCATTGTTGTCACAATGATAGTCAACCTACCCCGCTACCAGTTTAATAGAGTGTTGCAAACAGCCTTGTCATGCTGTGGGGTCTCAAACGCGCATTATAGATCGCACTCATTTCGTATGGGAGCTGCTTCCACTGATTATACATTGGGCATTCCTTTCGCAGATATACAGGCGACTCAAGTTAGTACGAAAACGAATGCAACAAAATTCTGGTTATTACGAACATTATCCTTGGTTCCGGCAAAACTGTGCACGTGTCTATGGGTAAATATTCGCTTATAACGAACATGGTTTGTACAAAATTCCTGTTACAACGAGAATTCTCAATAACCCCAGAAATTAATTAAAAAAAAAAAAAAAAAAAAAAAAAAATGGTTATAGATTTATTTATAACGAAAGCTTAAAAATACAAGGCTTTCATTCAGATTGAAATAGAAAGCAGTATCAGCGATTGATGTTTGTCATGTCAGTTAATTCATCTTGCTGATGGAAAACCTATTTAAAGGGATAGTGTTATTTGCTTGGGCAGTGCTTGGTTGGTAATTATTATTTATTAAAATTGTTATCGATCCATTTATAAGGAAAGCTTAAAAATCCAAGGCTTTCATTCAGATTGAAATAGAAAGCAGTATCAGCGATTGATGTTTGTCATGTCAGTGAATTCATCTTGCTGATGGAAAACCTATTTAAAGGGATAGTGTTAATTGCTTGGGCAGTGCATGGTCGGAAATTGTTATATTATTAACACACGTACATTTAACATTTTGCTTCTCATATAACAACAACGTTTTTTGAATGTTATTACACAAGCAACACATTACGTGTAAATTTGTCTTCATATTGCAAGGGTGTGTTTTGGTCTCGTACATACGGGGTCTATACAAAGTGAACAATGGGTTAGAAACCATTGGGTCGAATAATACGAAATTCGGATATAACGAACACTTTGACGAGGTCCCGTGGAGTTCGTTATAACGGGAGTCGACTGTACAGCGTATGGGCCGATGGCGCTCAGCAGCACTAACCAATACCTTCGTCCCTTCCCCGTACTCAATTGCAATGTGGTTTAAGCAAATATTTGCATTTGTTTTTGTTGTGTTAGGTGTTACCCCGCTAGAGCAAGGGTGTGCATTGATTGTGGGAGACTCCCTAGTTGGATGGCCGGCGTTCTGTACAGACGACCCGACTTCAGAAAGGGCGAAGTGGAGCCTGCATGCATCAATTGCAAGATATGTTGGACAACCTAGGTGAAGTGCGCATTATTTTAATGCATATTGGGACCAAGGATTTAGTGCAGCTAGACTTTCTTGCGTTCAGGCAGACACTAGCTATCATGCTGGCGGAATGCAGGGGGAGGTTTCCAAATACCAGGCTTGTTTGGTCATGTATTTTGCCCCGCCTATGCTACTATGGCGCAAACTCGCAAAAATCAATGGAGCATGTACGGTGGGCAACGAACCGTTGGGCGCGGTCCTGATGCCATAAGTGAGGAATCAGTGTGCTTGAGCACCCACAATTTAGTTGGTCAGCTGCTAACCTATTCCGGATGGATGGGGTACACCTCTCTGCGGAAGGCAACGCGATATTTCGGGAGAATTTGCGCCGCTGCATTTCTGTTCCTGATTTAAGTCCCCCTTTGGGTTTTTGGTTCTCGTTTTCTTCTGTGGGTCGCGCTTCTCGCGATTGGCGATTTTTGGTGCCCCAGAAGAGGCCGAGCTCCATAATTCTGGTTTTGAGGAAAATTACGGTCAATCGTTTTAGATTAAATAAACAAATTTGATCAGTTAACAACAAGTATTGGGCCCTGTGATGTGCCACACGGACGGTCTGATCCAGTTTAATAACCAGTGTGGAGATCAAACTTTTGTTTAAGAATCTATAGCCTAGGATGTTCCACTCGGGCTATAACCAGTGCATTTTGCTTTTTGATTGTTGCATGATTAACCCGCAAATGAGCAGGTTAAGCAAATGCTCAAAATTGAGCACCTCTGATATTTTCCACAACGGCCGTTGGTGATTTGGATAGTGGTCATTGGGTATCACTAGTTGCATTGTGGTCTTGGGTATATCACAATCCTTTTCTTGAGTGTTTTTATTTCTCCAGGTGTGGAGTGGTGGTCATGGGTATCGCCTAATGTTAATGTTTGGACTATTGGTCCGTGTTTTAGTATTCGTTATCCGGTTTGCCCGTAATCTTTGGTATTCCGGTTGAAGAACGTTGATTAAAATTGAAGCTGTGGCAAGTGACACAAAACAAAAAATCTGTCTCTGGTACTTACTTTTGGAGTTTGAGTATAACACATTTTACCACATAAAAGGTAAAATTTATTATACTCTACGCAAAAACCCTCCATGATTGCTAGTCGCGCAAGCATTAATGTTCTACCGGATTCAAGTACATGTACATGCCTAAGTTACATGTAAACTGGGATTCTGGTGCAGCCAATAAGAGCCAAGCATCAATTGCGTGCCGTGTGCAAACGGCCAACTCTAGCGGTCATTGCGGACGTGGCAGTACCACCCAACGCGCTGTGATCCGGCGACAGCCAATCAGCGTCCTGAGTTTTGGAAAGAGCGCGAAAGCTCCATGAGCCTATACAGAAATCTGCACTTTTAGTCACGGCTTCATTCAATACACATCATCGTTCAATTAAAAAATGTTTCCCACCTCCTCCCCTGCAACCCTCCTTGATCGCAAGGTTCGGGGGGGGGGGGGCACGTTGATTTAGCCAATCGAGGTGTTTTAGACCACGGTAGGCGATTTTTGGTGCCCCAGAAGAGGCCGAGCTCCATAATTCTGGTTTTGAGGAAAATTACGGTCAATCGTTTTAGATTAAATAAACAAATTTGATCAGTTAACAACAAGTATTGGGCCCTGTGATGTGCCACACGGACGGTCTGATCCAGTTTAATAACCAGTGTGGAGATCAAACTTTTGTTTAAGAATCTATAGCCTAGGATGTTCCACTCGGGCTATAACCAGTGCATTTTGCTTTTTGATTGTTGCATGATTAACCCGCAAATGAGCAGGTTAAGCAAATGCTCAAAATTGAGCACCTCTGATATTTTCCACAACGGCCGTTGGTGATTTGGATAGTGGTCATTGGGTATCACTAGTTGCATTGTGGTCTTGGGTATATCACAATCCTTTTCTTGAGTGTTTTTATTTCTCCAGGTGTGGAGTGGTGGTCATGGGTATCGCCTAATGTTAATGTTTGGACTATTGGTCCGTGTTTTAGTATTCGTTATCCGGTTTGCCCGTAATCTTTGGTATTCCGGTTGAAGAACGTTGATTAAAATTGAAGCTGTGGCAAGTGACACAAAACAAAAAATCTGTCTCTGGTACTTACTTTTGGAGTTTGAGTATAATAGCTGCTTATTGCTTTTTAGAATCTCTAACTATTTTAAAAATCGTTGTTATTAAAACAAAAATATTAAAGAAATTTGACGTCAATATTATAACCTTTAACGAATTAGAAAAGTATAGATCTAGTTAAAGTCGAGAGATCGTATGTTATCTATAGACGCGAAACTTTTTTTTTGCATATCTTACAAAACAAATAATATGAATACGGCGTCATATTTATATATAATTATAAATTATTATTTCAATTTTTTTAACATATTAGGTTTTACCTCCAATAAAAATGGGATTTATTTTTTTCATTTTTATATATATTGAAGAAAACAGGACGAAAATATTTATACAATTAATTTTTTTAACATATTACGTTTTACCTCCAATAAAAATAAGATTTTTTTTTTTCATTTTTTATATATACTGAAGAGAACCAGGACAAAAATATGTAACATATTAGGTTTTACCTCCAATAAAAATGAGAATTTTATTTTTTATTTTTATATATATTGAAGAAAACCAGGACGAAAATATTTATACAATTATAAATTATTTAACATATTACGTTTTACCTCCAATAAAAATGAGATTTATTTTTTTTATTTTTATATATATTTAAGAAAACCAGGACGAAAATATTTATACAATTATAAATTATTTAACATATTACGTTTTACCTCTAATAAAAATGAGATTTATTTTTTTCATTTTGATATATATTGAAGAGATACAGGATCTCACTCAATAAAAGTGAGATAAAAAAATTAATATAATACTTTTTATGGTTTACTCTCAATAAAAGTGAGATAACAAAAATATTATAATACTTATATTATAAAGGCATGATGAAGAAACCAACACCAATAGGATACAGACGTTGGCCTAAATCAACCTTGCAAAAATATGTGGAGTGGAATAATATCACGATCCCAGAGCGACACCTACGTCAAGACTATATCGACGCCATTAAAGTAGAGGAGAATAAATATAAAAACTTGAATCGCAAGAAACTCGATGAGCTCAAACAAATCGTAGACGACCAAGAGTTACAATTTACGCCAACTGGTAAACGAGGTCGATTTTTACGAAAGGATTTAATTTTAGCGATTAAATCGTATAAACATCCCGATAGCTTCAGAGAGGCAGATTTTCAAGTACATAGAGCTTTTGGTAACGCTTATAGAAACTGGGAGTTGAATCCCAGGTTGTTTAACAACGACGTAGAGCAATTCTTTAATACGCACGTGCGGCAGATTGAAAAAATTGTTACGTCTGAGCTGAGAGATCTATCGACCATAAAAGTTCAGTTAGGATTTAAAGCAAAATACGATAAAACAAATCAAGACGGTTTAGTAGAAACCGGAACTTTTACCTTTCTTAGTTAAAAACAAGTTGTTTTAAACGAGAGTCAGATAAAAGAAAATGTCAAAGATCACATCTTTAAAATAAAAATAAAACACTCGAAAAATACGAGTCAAGGATCGGGTTGGAATCTCGTTGAAATACTCGCGTTTTATATCAACATCGATCGTTATAGACCTATAAGCGGCAGTTCTTATATAAAATTACCGACTTTTTTAGTAAACAAAAAAGCTTTTATTAATGTCAGAAACAAAGACAACGAATGTTTACGGTGGTGTTTGAGAGCCGCCCTCGGCAAGTATACCGACGAAATAAAACAACGAGTAAAAGACAAACCCGATTTTAAAATCCACGAAGACATACCGTCAGTTTACGATAAAAACGATGGATTAAATTTTAAAGACGTAGACTTTCCCGTTCCAATCGATCAAATAGAAAAGATAGAGAGACAAAACAATCTGAGTATAAATGTGTTCGCGTACGAAGAGGCTAAAGAATTACGACCGTTATATTTATCTAAAAACGCCAACAACCCCGCAGCCATAAATCTGTTGTTGTTTTCCTCGGACGACACGAATCACTATTGTTGGAGAAAACATATATCTAGAATATTTTTTAAACAAACGAGACACAAGCACAAAACATACGTCTGTTTCAGATGTTTGACGCACTACAACTCACGAGACAAGTTGGACAGGCATACGCAAGATTGCGAGGGAATAGATATGCCACCATCTAAGGTCGTCTTTCCAAAAGGTTTTAACGACGACCCTCCGATATTAAAATTACAAAATCAAAAGTTTGCGCAAGACGCGCCTCTTGTCATTTATGCCGACTTTGAATCGATATTAAAAAAATTAAAGCCTCAAGAGGCAAACACGCAGGAGACTCAAGTTCACAAAGCTTGCGGTTATTCGTTGATCGCTTTAAGGTACGACGGTAAACTTGAATTTCAAAAGACCTATAGAGGAAAAGATGCTGTGATTAAATGTATAGACTCGACGTTGCGTTTAAGATATAAATTTAATCAAGTTTTTAAAAACCCCAAACCCATAGAATTTACATCGCAAGACAACATCGACCACCAAAACACGAGTCCGTGTTGGATTTGCGAGAGGCTAATATACCCTAATTACCACTCAAACTGTCAGTGTCCACTTCTGAAAGAACCGAAGACTAAAAACGAAAAGGAAGAATATTGTTACGTAAACAAAAAAAGATACAAAGAAAACAAATGTCTAACGTGTAAAAAACGGATTAACAAATTTAAAAAGGTGAGAGATTACTGTCACATCACGGGTAAATACAGAGGAGCTGCGCACGCTTACTGCAATCTAAAACTGCAGGTGGTACCGGATAAAACCCCAATACCCGTCATCTTTCACAATTTACAAAATTACGACGCTCATTTAATCATGCAAGGTTTGTACGAGACTAAAGAAAATATCGATTTTATTCCCAGCAACTCGGAAAAATACATTTCGTTTTCAATCGTTAATCTGCGATTTATTGACTCGTTTAAATTTATGTCGACGTCGTTGGAAAAATTAGTCAACGCGTGTCCAAAAGAGGCGTTTACTCTACTCAGAGAACGCTATAAAGACCAAAATGTCGACCTGCTCTTACAAAAAGGTGTTTACCCGTACGAGTATATGGACTCGTTCGATAAGTTTGAAGAGATCGACCTACCACCCATCGACGAGTTTTATAGCAGCCTCAAAGACTCGCAAGACGATTTTTCTAAGGCTCAACAAGTGTGGGTCGAATTTAACGTCAAAAACTTGGGCGAGTATCACGACTTGTACGTCACCACCGACGTGTTACTTTTGGCAGGTGTGTTTGAAAATATTAGAAAAACGTGTAAAAAGAACTACAAGTTAGATCCCGCTAACTATTATACTTCTGGGTTATCGTGGGACGCGCTATTAAAACACTCGGGAGTCGAGCTCGAGTTATTGGAAGACGTCGACAAACACCTGTTTTTTGAAAAAGCAAAAAGAGGAGGACTATCGAGCGTGGGTGGTGCTAGGTACTACAAAGCAAACAATAAATATCTACCCGATTACAATCTGGACGAGCCATCGACTTACATCATGTATCTCGACTCCAACAATTTGTACGGTTGGGCCATGAGTCAGTATTTACCCTACGCCGATTTTAAATGGGCAAAACCCAAAGACTTCACGACTGAACGCATTATGTCAATCTCAGAAACGGCTGATATAGGGTGTCTCTTAGAGGTAGACTTGGATTATCCCAACGCTTTGCACGATTGGCACAATGATTTTCCGCTAGCTCCCGAAAATATCAAAGTACCTAAAGAGTGGTTATCCGAGTATCAACTGGGGTTGTTAACCGCAGAACCCACTAGCAACGAATCTAAATTAATAGCCACTCTATACAACAGACGTAAATATGTATTGCACTACAGATCGTTACAACAGTATCTCAATCTTGGATTACGACTCAAAAAAGTACATCGTGTATTACAATTTAAGCAAGCACCTTGGATGAAAGAGTACATAGACAAAAACACTCGACTAAGAGCTAAAGCAACGTCTGACTTTGAAAAGGACTTTTTAAAGCTCATGAACAACAGCGTTTTTGGAAAGACGATGGAAAACGTGAGAAATAGAACGGACGCGTTTTTACTTAGAAGCGACCAAGTTTCCAAATATCAAGCGTTGTCGCGTAAACCGAGCTATAAACACACGACGATTTTTACCGATTGCAATCTAGTGTTTATCGAAATGTACAAGACCAAGACGTTATTAAACAAACCTACTTATGCGGGAGTGAGTATTTTAGACCTCTCAAAAACTCTCATGTACGACTTTTATTACAACCACCTCAAAGAGAACTATATAGACCGAGTAGGGTTACTTTATACCGACACGGACAGTCTACTCTTGAGCGTTGAGACGGACGATGTTTACGAAGATATAAAAAAAGACTCGGAGTTGTACGACCTGTCAAACTACGATCAGAGTCACGAGATCTATGACTCTAAAAACAAAAAGGTCATCGGTAAATTTAAAGACGAGTTTGGTGGAAAACCAGTCAGCGAATGCGTTTGCTTAAGACCAAAGATGTACTCGATTTTAACGGCGGACGACTTTGAGCTTAAAAAAGCCAAGGGAGTCACCAAAGCAGTCACCGATAAACAAATAAGTCACGAGCGTTATCTCGACTGTCTAAAAAAAAAAATCTCAAAATGACACGATGACGTACATCAGATCGAAAAATCACGCGTTATACACCATATCGCAAAACAAACTGTCGTTAAGTCCGTTATATACCAAGCGATTTATACTACGGGGTGGAACGTCTACTCTAGCTTTTGGCCACTATAAACTAGGAGGTAACTCGGTGTCCGGTGGAACGACTTGAAGCTCTTGACTAACGAAACTTCGATTGGGACCTTTTTTGAGATAGTAAAGAGTGGGTTGGTTGGGGTCTTTGATCGCGCGATCTAAATCAAAAACCTCGAGACTCCAAATAGGATCGGTCGCTCGCCTGCGCTCTCCTCCCTCCAACTCACCGGGTGCGTAAAGATATCTAAAAAGATTGCCTTTTTTGATCAACTCTTTTTCTACCTCATCCGCGGAAGAACTGATTTGACGAACTTGCGTTTCTTTCATCGCTAGCTTGGGAGTGAATTGTTCGTAGTCTTCTGTCGCTATCAATCAATCGAAAAGCTCGCCTGGACTACATATTCATCAGCCAAAGCAAGGCGCGACTCATCCAAAAAGTACAAACGGTGAGACTACAATGTGTACAGTCCGACCACGCAATGGTGATCACACGACTTAGCCTCCGAGTATGGCGAAAGACAAAGCATCACATTTCTGCAACAAGACCACCTCAATGGCTGTCTCTCAAAGTGCCCGCCATACGTCAACGGTTCGTGGAAGAGGTCACACGATTACACAGCGGATGTGACGACTACCAGTCTGTTGCAAAGGCAATACTCGCTGCAGCCGACGCAACTCTACCTAAGCGCAAACGCAACCCACCACAAACATGTTTATGGGACAACGACCTGGAGGTACAACAGGCACGCTCGGCTTTGGCAGAATCACGGCGGAGAAAACCTCACTCCGATCAACTAGAGCTGGAAGCTACCTTAGACAACACATACAAACGCAGACGAGAAGAAATAATCAGCGAAGTGGCCGACGAAATCAAGCAGCATCACGAAGCTGGGAGAGGTAAAGCCGTTTGGAAAGGCATTGCACAACTGACATGCAAGAAGGCTAGACCACCAGCATTTATAGCAGCTGACTCTATCGAAGATCGACTTTCTAAAGTCCACGACCACTTCCGTGCCCTGCTCAACGCCCACCACCCACCTTGTATTCTGGAACCCACTATCATACAACAGTTTGACCATGCACCTGCCATTGATGTCGGCCCAATTAATGATGGAGAACTACTCAAGGCTTGCAAAACCATACCTTGTGGTAAAGCAAGTGGTCCTGATAATATACCATCTGATGTTGCCAAGCTGCTGCCAATAGCCAGTTTGATACTTCCAGTCATGAACTCCATCCTAGATGGCAAACCACCACCTCCAGAGTTCATTACATCCATCATCGTAACAATACCAAAAAAGAACAAACCAACTTCGCTCAACAACCTTCGTGGTCTGTCGTTAATGTCAGTCAACGCCAAGTTGTTCAACCGGGTTATGCTTGGGCGTCTACGGGATCGAATGGAGTATCTACTTTGGAACCTGCAAGCTGGTTTCCGACCCTACCGCAACACCACAGAGCAAATCTTGTGCGTCAAACTCTGCATCGATACATGCAGAGCACGAAAGAAGAGCCTTATTGCCATATTCTCTGACTATAGCAAAGCATTCGACTACGTTGACAGAGCATGCCTTCCCGTGATCCTCCAATTCTACGGAGTACCCAGACAAATAGTCAATGCCATTATGTCTCTGTACACTAACACTGAAGCATACGTACGAACATCGTCAGGTAACACTAATCGATTCGGAACAACATCTGGTGTACTGCAAGGTGACACTTTGGCACCGTACTTGTTTATCGTCGTGCTCGACTATGTTCTCCGCATCTCATTATGCGAAGATGCTGATGGGTACACGGTTCGCCGACGGTTGTCTTCACGTCATCTGGCAGTTAAGTTACCTGGACTCGCCTTCGCAGATGACGTTGTACTGATGAGCGACACAATCGATGCCGCACAGCGCCAGTTTCACCGGTTTGAACGAGCTTCAGCACAAGTGGGTTTGCGTATAAACCCGCAGAAAACTGAGGTTATGTGCATCGGCGTTGATCCAACCACACCGATCTATACACTATCGGGTAATCCGCTGCCCATATGCACAGAGTTCTGCTACCTGGGATGCAATGTCAGCAACAGTCGATCCGCTCTTCAATACCGACGAAATCTGGCTTGGGTGGCGTGCCGAAAACTCGACATCCTATGGACCTGTTCTGCAAGCGATCACCTGAAGGTCAAACTTTTCACCTCATGCATTGAGTCTGTGCTCTTCTATAGCGGGGCCAGCTGGACACTAACAGAAACGCTCGAGAGAACCATCGATGCAGCCCATAGAGCCCTGCTACGATATGCACTGAACATCAGATACCCGGAACGCATCACCAATACTGAACTTTATCACCGAAGCAATGTCACACCAGCATCAACAACACTACACAAGCAGCGTTTGCAACTGATTGGGCACGCAACCAGGCGTGACATTCCTCTCTCCATACTCCTGGACCAGAACACCCAACCTACAGAACCCTATCGTAGAGGTGGAGCACTCATGCGAACATACCAACAACAACTCTCTGAAGACCTGAGGATGGTTGGTATTGGATTGAACCAGCTTCACCAAGCTACTCAAAATGCCGAACAATGGAAACGAACAATTAACAAAACGAACAAAATGTAGCCACTTAGCAACGCCCGTGCGCTATGCGCGCACGGACGTCACCATGATGATGATGAATCTAGTGGTTTCGTCGTTTAACGCCTTAATCACGTCGGGTAATCTTTTAACCCAGAGTCGCGATCTCTCAGTCGGATTAAGGATTTCTTTGGCGTATTGATGGCCAAACAATCTCTCCGCCAAAGTCCTGTTAAATCTTTCGACGATACCCTGCGCTCTGTGGTTGCCTGGTTCTCCCACTTGTATCGCGACTTTTTTCTCCGACATCATTTTTTTAAATTCACCGTGAAATTATTTTCCCGCGTCTACTTTTAAAACCTTTGGCCAAGTCAAAGGTGATGTAACCGATGTGAAAGGTTAAAAGGAGGAACGTGACGCAGATTTTGGGTTTTCCTTTGAAAATATATAATTTTATTAGATTTCTTGACAAAGTACAAAATTTATTTACAATTTAATTTTTTTGGAATAATTTTGGCACAATCACGTGCGACTTAAATTTTTTTAAATATATAGCACAATCACAGACCACTTATCTCGATAATAAATAAGAAAAACGACAACCATACAATGGGCATAATTATCTGAAAGAAATTAAAAGAAAAGAGCATTCACTATCACATTATTAACATATACGTGTACCAGTGTTGCAGGTCTCGGTTACAACACAGACATACACAAGGGTACATGTATCATGTGTAGGAGGACTATTCCCAGTACTCGATGTCATATAAATACATTCCTTCTGTACACAAAATACAATGATTAAAAAGAAATCAATCCATTATAAACCATACCTAATGCAGACTTGTCTGCTACAGCCAAATGGGTTGGTGTTTACATGTAGGAAGCTATCTGCATTTAGCCAAACTACAATAATAACAGATTAAAGCGGAATGCATTAACGCTACATGCAAGTACCTGAAAGTATAACAATTTAATTATTATTGTAACCATTTCAACTTTTTAATATTAAATCATCACGAACCACTATTATTGTATTGACGGTCCAGTTCTGGATTATACACATAAACATAAAATAATGATTGATATTTACGATACTTAAAACATTTCCCATTACCGTCAGCACCAAAGGGCGTTGGCCCTAGTGCAATAAGACAAAATAATTTCACTAAGTATACTATCGAATAAATACAAAATCAGGGCACTCACCGACTGTCGCAGTCCCAACTCACATGCCTGTGCCCATCCACACACTACCCGCTAGAAGAGCTAACATTAATGAAAAACAATGTATTGCACGATAGTGCGAAGGCTGGATACAAACTGCATGTACATGTACGTACACTAGTTAAAAGGGTCTTCGCTGCAAGGCTCAGATATCAAGTGACATAAAAACACTGGCCAGCGGACCGGGAAAGCAACACTGATATGTCAAGAACCCGCTTAAGAATGCAGTTTCATTGTGGAGCACACACAATGACGAGTATAGAGGGCGCAAAGGTCAGCGCTAGTTACATGCAAATTAAGTGCCAGGCAGCACACGAAAGTCTGGCTGGTCACAATCATCAAAAATTTAATTTTTACAAAAAAATTATATATACAGTGCAGATGATCATTATCTTTAAGAGAAAAATAGGAAAATGTGTCTATAATAACTGGTATAATGCTAATATCTTGAAATACAAGAAAATGAGTCGATCTCTCTTGAGCAACCAGCCTAATTTAAGAATTCACTAGAGATAGATTTGACAGAATAGTGAATACTATCTGATTTTTTAAAGCCAAGTAAAAAGTAGATAAACTTCTTAACGTCATACAGGTGTAAGAATAAGGTGGGCTTCCCGCACACTTGCATTATGCAAAGCAAAGATACGATCTCCTTACGGACCACCACAAGAAATAAGTCACCTGATTATGAGGAATAAAGACTTCTATCAAAATAGACTACTTCAAGTTCCTTTTAAAGATAGATTTTCTATTTTCTATTTTTTTTTTAAGAGCAGTGAAGGGACCAAGTGACCCAACTGGGTCGACTGGTCACACTCGACACTTGAAGAAATGTTTTATTTTATATATTTTTTTTGTTTTTAACTGGCGTATCAAAGTTATATACATGTATACAAATTAGTAGTACCTTATACATACATCAGTTTGTATCAACCGTCAATGTACTCCTTTGTCCATTGCATCAAACTACAGAGTCTAAAGGTCTTTAATGTATCACCATACTGTAGTAATGGTTCAAAAGGACAGATAGCTGCGATGAAGAGCACTAAAACTAGAGAAGAGCAAAATACTCGTAGAATCAGTGACATATTTGAAGTAAAAATTAGAACGGTAAAAATGGCTACAACAGCCAAAGAGACCATCAGGGATTTGGTATTAAAACCAAACAAAGTAGTCACGGTGTGTTGACTTGAAACTGATCTCGGCTCACGAAAAGGGTTTTTATGTTTCCCTTTCGTAGAACGGGATGATCTCCTGAGTACTGTCGGCTGATCCTTCTCTATACTTGTAGGTCCAGGTGAAGTAGGCATCACTATAGCAATATCAAAATCCGACTCCGAACTAGAACTAGAACTAGAACTGATTGGTACATTTGTCACTGTATGTTTAGATCCGTGTCTTTTTTGAAAAGATTCAGAAACTGGATTATTACCTAAAAGAGCATTAGGAACGAGTTTCAATTCAACGGAGTTAATAGTTCTTCTATCTCCACCTCCTTCGGCCAATTCTATGATATAGACAAAGTTACTGGAATCTGGCTGATCAACAACCTTGTAAATATGCGACAGATAGCTATCTTGGATCTTATTTCGACCTTTTGCATGATTACGGCGATAAACATGATCACCAATTCTAAATATATTAGGGTTTGACTTGCGATCATAAATCTCTTTATTCTTACTACGTTGTTGTTGATTTTTAGTAAGAGCAAGTTTATAAGCTTCCTGTAGTCTTTCATGATGTAGAGACACCCAGTCCTTCTGTACAGCTACTTCTTTATCGGCTTGGTGCAACAAGGCATCCACGGGTAAACAAGGATCTCGGCCAAACAGTATGTAAAAAGGAGAAAGACCAGTGGAAGAATGTGGTGTACAATTGTATGCGTAGGTCAGTTCCGGAAGAAATTTTGACCAACTACGCTTTTGTTTGATTGATAGTGTACGAAGTAAGTCATGCATAGTTCTGTTGAATCTTTCGCATTGTGCATTTCCTTGAGGGTGATATGGTGTGGTGCGTGTTTTGGTTATGTTATACATTTTGCAGAGTTGTGAAATCAGGTTAGACTCAAATTGTCTCCCTTGATCTGAATGGATCCTCTTCGGTGCTCCATACTTCAAAAACCATTCTTTCACTAGAACTGCCGCCGTTGTTTTGGCCGTCTGGTCCCTGGTAGACACTGCAAGGGTAAATTTCGAGAATACGTCGGTGATTACTAGAACATTCTCCAACTTGTCACTGGTAGACTCCAAAAGAGTAAAATCAATTGCCAAAACTTCTAAAGGTCTACCAGCTACTAAGTGCCCAAGTGGATTTCTAACTGATGGTCGGGGAAGTTTAGAAACATTACATCTTTCACAATTTCCAATCCATTCCTTTACATAAGAATCTATATCAGGCCAATAACATCGTTCACGAAGCAACGAAAGGGTTCTCTCAATCCCTTGATGACCAAATTGGTCATGAAGGCATGTAAGAAACTTTGGTTTAAGAGAAGACGGCAAAACAGTTTGTTGTAAGTTTCCCAATTTGGGATCCTTGACACATCTGTACAACACACCATCAATCAAAGAAAATCGCTTTATCTGCCTCAACATAGATTTAACAGACCGAGATTGCTCCTTACGCTGCTGTCTAGATGGTACCTGGCCTGTTGTATAGTATTGTAGAAACTGTTTAATATCTGGATCCTGTTTTTGTATTTCGCTTAACTCCTCACATGAATATGAAGGAAATGCGCAAATATGATTGGAAATACTTGTCTGTATTCGATTCGAACCCAACTCAGATGCTACTTTGTTTACTTTGCATTGTAAATCTATGGGGATACTAGGTGAGATCAAACATTTCATGTTATCTGCAACTGCAACCTGAGATACGAAACAAGTATGTTCCTCTTTTTCACATTCAAACTGACGAGAAAGTGCATCTACATTTTTGTTGACTCTGCTGGGACGGTGGACAATCTGAAAATCAAATGATGCCAGTTCACCAGCCCATCTCTGCTCTACAGCACTTAACTTGGCATTTTCCAAGTGGACCAAAGGATTATTGTCTGTTCTTACAAGAAACTTGGAACCATACAAATAATCCTTAAATTTATCACTGATTGCCCACTTTAGGCCTAACAATTCCAACTTCCTTGAACTGTACTTCTCCATTTTCTTCTCGCTATCCCGAAGGGTGCGACTAGCATAAGCTATTACTCGATCAGAACCTTCCTGTGTTTGTGATAAAACAGCGCCAAGTCCAGATTGGCTAGCGTCAACATCAAGAATAAATGGTTTAGAAAAGTCAGCAAATGCTAAAATAGGAGTACAGATAAATCTTGACTTCAAAGTGTCAAATGACTCCTGGCACACCACGGACCATCTGTTACGAAAGAAATTTGGATCATGACCTTGACAGATTCCCACCAAGGCATGCAGTGGTTGAGCTAGTTGAGCAAAATCAGGTATAAAACGCCTATAGTAACTAGCAAACCCGAGGAAAGAACGAAGTTTCTTCACGCTAGTTGGCACTGGCCACTCACGTACCGACTTGGTCTTTTCATCATTGGTGGAAATTCCATTCTCCGACAGGACATGCCCAAGGTAGTTAATCTCCTTACAAAATAAGTGACATTTTGAAGGTTTAGGTTTTAAACCGTGTTGTTTCAAACGAGTGAAGACATTGTCAAGATGGTATATATAATCTGTAAAAGTTTTGGAATAAATACAAATGTCGTCAAGATAGACGAACAACATTTGATACACAAGATCCCTAAAACACCGTTGCATCAATCTTTGAAATGTAGCAGGAGCACCGCATAAGCCAAATGGCATGCGGGCATATTCATACAAGCCCATAGGGGTTACAAAGGCTGTCTTCTCACGATCTTCTTCACATACTTTCACTTGATGGTAGCCACTAGCTAAGTCTAGTGATGAGAAGAACTTAGCACCAACTGCTGCATCAAGAAATTCAGATATTCTAGGGAGAGGAAATGCGTCTTTCCTAGTTTTTGCATTTAAGCGACGATAGTCGACGCACATTCTAAGAGAACCATTTGTTTTCTTTGCCAACACAATTGGGGCGGCATAGGGACTGTGACTCTCCTTCACCATACCATGATCCAGCAAACCCTTAATGTGTTGTTTGACTTGTTCGTATTGGTTAGGAGGGATTCTACGAAAGGTTTGAGATACTGGATCTGAATCAGTTGTTCTAATATGATGTTCCACTGTACTGGTCTCACCTAAATCATAATCATGTTCCGCAAAAATGTCTTTGTGTTTGTTCAACAATTTATTCACCTGCTCCAATTCTTCGCTTGTACCTGAAAAATCTGTTAGGTCCACTGGTACCTTCGACTGTGTCGGAGATGTAGATATGTCTTCCATCCTAGAAATCTGGATGTGGTTTACCGAGACCTGAAACTGGACCTCTGAATTATGGTTAATTACTCCAGATATGGCCCGAAGGACCCCAATGCGTGTTTTTGGACGCAAGGTGAACCCAACCGCAGAAACATTATCAACCCTGACTGGAAAAATATTACCAGCTTCCACCAGCGTAGAGGCTGTTAAAATACCAACTGGCAGGTGGTTAGTAGCTCTCAAGGGTTCAACCACTGCAAGCTTCGAAAACTCACCAGTCGTCTCTGCCATAACTGTAACACTAGATTCTGGAGGAATAAAGATGTTCCTACCGGCAGCAACTCTAACAAAACCAACTGTCTCTTGTTCTGTATCCTCTGTCAAGTCTCTCAAAGACAAAACTGAATTCAGAAAAGAAAGTGAAGTAGAACAATCCCCGTTGTCATCGCTTACCAATTCAACAAGGGGTCGCAAGATATTCATACCAAGTAAACCCGGTACCTGCCTCTTCTGTTCTCTATGTTCACCATCCTCTGAATCATTTACAATTAATATACCAACCTGTGGTATTTTCATACCAGCTATCATGACATCAGTCTCAATGTAACCGACATAAGGGATCTCAAGACCAGTTGCAGAGGTGATCTTCAACCAGAGGGTATCATTCTGCAATTGAGTTCCATGCGGTTTAAATAATGACAGAAAACATTCTTCAGTGAGGGTGGACACCATTGAACCGGTGTCAACCAGACAAGTCACGTCTCTTCCACCCATTTCGTCACCGTTTTCACGAAGAGGCAAATTGAGCCTTTCACGGTCTGAACAAACTTTCCAGATAATCGCTTGTAAAGTTTGTCCTTTTTTCGTTTGGCAGTTTGAAACATAAATATTCATAGAATATACAAGATTAAGGTATCATGGGAAAGAAGAGATTTCAATCTTCTTAAATATAGCAAACGTTAAGAAAAATAGGTGATTAGTTTTGCAGAATTAATCAATTAATAGAATTGCCTCTTCGTGAAAACGAAAAAAACGATACATTAAGCAAATTCGCCCGTGGCTGTGAGAGTCAGAATGTATACATTTCCCCATTGCGCCCCCAATTTGTCTCTTCGTGAAAACGATAAAAGCCACTTCGCGACCAATTCGCCCAATTCGCCTCTTCGTGAAAACGCTAAAGTGACTAAGCGCACCAAAGTGCCCTTCATAAACACGTTGAAGTCAACGCTATTTCGAATTTGCCTCTTCGTGAAAACGCTAAAAGCCACTTCGCGACCAATTCGCCCAATTCGCCTCTTCGTGAAAACGCTAAAGTGACTACGCGCACCAAAGTGCCCTTCGTAAACACGTTGAAGTCAACGCTATTTCGAATTTGCCTCTTCGTGAAAACGCAAAAGGACACTTGAGGACCAATTCGCCCATTAGTTAATTAGGTTAATTGTGATTTTAATGATTTTGTGGATGTATAACTTCACCAGGTTGTAGAAATTGCAATATTTAATCGTTTTCATCAAAAAAAATAATTTCGATAAATAGACGATTTTTCATGAAATTCGCCTCTTCGTGAAAACGGTGACGATTTGAGTCACCAGTGTTGGACATGTTCCAACAAAACGACATCTATTAACATCTGAATTCAATGAGTCCACTCCATGCCTCCCGATCGACGGACTCGGAACGAGGGGAGGTGTTAGTTTCCCGATAAAGGCTTTCCACCTACTTTCTTCTTCAACTGTTCAATCGTTTCTTGTGCTTGTTTTAGTTGTAATTTGTAACACCTGTCTCTAGTATGTCCTATGCCTTTGCAAAAATTACAGATCATCTTACTTCTGTTTCTATCTGATTGGTTTGGATTAGATTGTGTTTTTGTGTTTTCATCTTTTCCGGTTATGTGTTCATGTACTAGAGTTGTTACTTCATTAATCTGTTTTTGTTGTTGTTGGATTTGTTGCTGTTGTTGTTTAACTATGTCCAATAGTGTTTGAGTTTCCGTTAACATACTAGTACTGGCTGCTTGAATTGAAGCTTTCTGTCTAGCAGTGTGAGAATCCGAGGGGTCGTCAGCCCAATCAATGGCTTCAGCCCTCAAGACAAAAAATCCTACTTTAGGTGCATCCCTTACTCTCTTCCGTAACTGTTTCCTTAGAAGACTATCCATCACACCATCAGCCAATTGGTCGCACAGAACCTGTTCCCTATTCGTAGCAAGATGTGGCGATTTCCTACAAGCCCTGTCAAAAAGGTCCAACAATGCATGAGAAAAATCCCTAATGTTTTCTCCTACTGCCTGTTTTCTTTCAAAAAATGCTCGCTGTAGGTTAACTGAGGAACCCTGATCTCCAAACATTTCCCTAAGAATAGCAAAAACATCATCAATTGACTTACGGGGCCTAAATTTAACTTCTTCTCGGGCCGGCCCAGTGAGGTGTTGAAAAACAAAATCAACCTTATCGTCCTCTGATAATGGACGAGATCTAATCGTTGCTTTAACATCGCAGATCCAGTCTTCAAGTTTCAGACTAGAATCTAATAAACCTGAATAAGAAGCAAGCTTCTTCTGACTAGGCATTAAGAGAAAGGAAGGACTTGCTTTTGATTTATGCCCTATGGTTGCTGCATTGAGCTGTTCCTGTAATTTTGTTATTTGATCCATCATATCTTTTTCCTTCATCTTTACTGGGGACCAAGGTTTATCTTCACCAGTAGCCATCGTTACAAGAGAAACCTGTTGTTTATATGGAGAAGATATCACATGTGAATAAATCACTAGGATCACAGCAGCAAAAATATGCATTACCTTAGTATCGCTGTTATAGCGGAGGCAGTGCAGTAGCATGGAACAAGGCATGTGGCCCGGGAACTGCGGAAGTCGTTGGGTGTCCAGACCTGAAAAGGTATAAATAACACCAAACTATGCCAAGGTTAGAAATTTTCAAGGACCCTATTATCAGATAACTTTAAACTAGGACGGTAGTAAATGAGGACGGTAGTCCCCAACCACTCCAAAGATGTAAATATAAGATTCAATCAACAATCCATCCAAACACTGGAATATAATTATACAAAGAATTATTCCGCATTAAACAAAGAAATTGTTCTGTAAGTAATCAAACTGAATTCTATAATCACTACCAAGAAAACCCAAGGACATCAATCCCTGTCCAAAGGCCACAGAAAAATTCACAGTAACTAGTCTCAATTTTAACCTTGTCAAAGGCCAATTCAGTCCAACTAGAACAGGGTCTTGGACATCAGATTACATACATTCAATATCGAACCATACATCAGTTATAAATGACTTAATTAACAAATACAAAACAGTGAAAATATCCATTAACACTCAAACCTGTTGAAAGTAATTATACTCCAACAGTTCCAAAATGCTGTGCACTTGCAGGCTATACATGTACCAAGAAGTATCCAGTTCACTGTAAAAACTGTCTAGCTATGGACGGGCAAGATGAATGATCCATCCACAGAATGAAAGGTTTCACTACATCTCAAAGTTGACTGCCAAACTGCCAATGTAAAAGTTGAAACACCACAAGTGTCGACGCTGGTCCAACTGGCAATAAGAAGACTGTCGATGCCTCGTACAATGAATCATCCAGCTTAGGATGTTATAAGACCAGATGAGGTCAGGTAGTAGCTCTCACCACCTCCGGATGACCACCAGACTGCTGTCGTACAGCTTGCAGGGGACCCCAGTGGTTGTCGTTGTATTAGCTTTCTTATTTATTTATATTTAGGTTTTTTGTACTTATTTCCAAAAATATTATTCAAAAGGAAACAAGTAGAAATCTGCGTCTATCCTGCCGACTACGCCATTTTTGTAACCGATGTGAAAGGTTAAAAGGAGGAACGTGACGCAGATTTTGGGTTTTCCTTTGAAAATATATAATTGTATTAGATTTCTTGACAAAGTACAAAATTTATTTACAATTTAATTTTTTTGGAATAATTTTGGCACAATCACGTGCGACTTCAATTTTTTTAATTATATAGCACAATCACAGGCCACTTATCTCGATAATAAATAAGAAAAACGACAACCATACAATGGGCATAATTATCTGAAAGAAATTAAAAGAAAAGAGCATTCACTATCACATTATTAACATATACGTGTACCAGTGTTGCAGGTCTCGGTTACAACACAGACATACACAAGGGTACATGTATCATGTGTAGGAGGACTATTCCCAGTACTCGATGTCATATAAATACATTCCTTCTGTACACAAAATACAAAGATTAAAAAGAAATCAATCCATTATAAACCATACCTAATGCAGACTTGTCTGCTACAGCCAAATGGGTTGGTGTTTACATGTAGGAAGCTATCTGCATTTAGCCAAACTACAATAATAAAAGATTAAAGCGGAATGCATTAACGCTACATGCAAGTACCTGAAAGTATAACAATTTAATTATTATTGTAACCATTTCAACTTTTTAATATTAAATCATCACGAACCACTATTATTGTATTGACGGTCCAGTTCTGGATTATACACATAAACATAAAATAATGATTGATATTTACGATACTCAAAACATTTCCCATTACCGTCAGAACCAAAGGGCGTTGGCCCTAGTGCAATAAGACAAAATAATTTCACTAAGTATACTATCAAATAAATACAAAATCAGGGCACTCACCGACTGTCGCAGTCCCAACTCACATGCCTGTGCCCATCAACACTACCCGCTAGAAGAGCTAACATTAATGAAAAACAATGTATTGCACGATAGTGCGAAGGCTGGATACCAACTGCATGTACATGTACGTACACTAGTTAAAAGTGTCTTCGCTGCAAGGCTCAGATATCAAGTGACATAAAAACACTGGCCAGCGGACCGGGAAAGCAACACTGGAATGTCAAGAACCCGCTTAAGAATGCAGTTTCATTGTGGAGCACACACAATGACGAGTATAGAGGGTGCAAAGGTCAGCGCTAGTTACATGCAAATCAAGTGCCAGGCAGCACACGAAAGTCTGGCTGGTCACAGTGACCTAGCGTAAACTCGACTCAAAGCGTCGGCCACTTGGGTACTCGTCTTGTTGGTTAAAGGTTCGGCCTCTGTTGAAGGGAAGGAACGGTAGCGACGCAGGGGTTCAAATACTGAGATAATTTATTCAATTCTGCAAAGAATCACATGAGAAACTAAATCAACAGTGAATCATGTAAATATTAAATTTAACAGTAAATCACCAGTTACATGCAAACACCCAACTTACATAGCAGTTATAGTAAAATTCCTTGAGAGCCTGAATTGAACAGTTAGATGTTACCGCAAGACTTACATTCGTGCCTAGTCAATAATTCCACAGTACATGAAAAGGCATAACTCAAAAAATAAGAGAACTGACTATCATACACATGGCATAAGACCATACACACTTTGAGTAATCTGAACTAGATAAAACATCTGGTATAGAATACAACTTACAACTTTTCACCCCAACAATCCATCAATTCCAGTACAGTACATCATTACAGGAAGCAGTCACTTCAGAAAGACTCAGTAATGTGGATTTCAGGCTAACAGTTAGTCAAATCCAACATTCACTATGATTCAGCAAAGGAAAACAGAAACAAAACAACTCTTAAGTTTCTAAATACATGTACTTGTATAAAGCCAGGATGCCCATAGCAAGTAGACCTTTTACATTTATAACATAGCAAAAATCAATCCGCATAAAGATGACAAAAAACCATGTCTGCCTAGCACATGAGGTATACATGGGCGGATGAAAAATAGTCCCAAACTAACATAAAAATCATCCAGTAAATTCTAAAACGGAAATAACTAGCTAGTTTCAAGAAAACCAAATCAGTGTGTCAACATTCAAAAGCTCAGAATCTTAAGAAATATGCTAAATAACGATACTTAAAATCTCGTAAAAATGAGTTAACCGTCGCGAATGCCGCCATTTTTAATGCGACGGAAAACCAAAAAAGGTGTCTGAAAAAACACATAATATTCGTTCTACAGAGACATAAATAGAACACTTGACTAAGTTAACAAATACTCAAATACCTACTCACCATCTCAGTCAGATACTTTGAACAGTAATACGAAATTAGACAGTTAAAAACGGGCAAAACGCAGCAGCACAGAAATAACGTGCGTTTTGGAATTCAGCTATGTTCCAAATTGAAGGGCGCCCTCAACCGGCTACAAAGGAATAATGTTCTCAGCGGAACACACTCCCCACCATGCGAGAAATTTGCATCAATCGACAGAACTACCGAGTTAAGACCTGCTCATTAAAACCTTCAGCAGGGTGCAAGACAACTATCTTTGTCACGGGTCTCTGATATTCGCCTTTCGCAGTCTTCACCTTAACAGATCTCACTCTACCATCTACTCCTGGAAACACTTCAACAACTCGTCCCAACTTCCACTGGCCACGCACCATGTTTGGCTCCGACATCAAAATTATGTCATTCACTGAGACATTTCTCCTGTCAACATTCCATTTTCTTCTGGGGACAAGAAGAGGAAATACATCCCTGATCCAAGTCTTCCAAAAAGCGTCAACAACTCTCTGGACAAAGGCAAACCTATCTCTGGGGTTCTTCGTCTGCCGAAAGGGACCCTGGGGTACTCTGGCTGAGGCTCGACCCAACAATATGTCATTAGGACAAAGGTACGAACCATCATCAGGGTCATTAGGCTTTCTGCCAATGGGCCGTTCATTTACTAGGTTAGCAACTTCTTGCAAGCAGGTATGTAACTCAAATGGTGTCATCCTCTGATTTCCAACTGCCTTCTTTAGAGCATGCTTGCAACTCTTCACGAGTGCTTCTACACATCCGTTGTGATGGGGAGCCAGAGGGGTGATGAATCGCCAAACAACCCGTTCCTCTGCACAGTACTCCTTCAGTTTATCCTTATCCCAACCTTGGATCATTCTCCTCAATTCTCGCTCGGCGCCTACGAACTGCGTCCCGTTGTCACTCTGGATCAGATGCGGTTTACCTCTGACCGCATAGAACCTTCTCAATACCTGAAGAAACTCGTCAGTAGTACAGTCCACTGCCAGCTCTAAGTGCACCGCTCGAGTGTTTAAGCACGTAAAGATTACGCCGTAGTGTTTCATGGTTTTGTTGCGTCCTATCTTGACCTCATATGGCCCGAAGTAGTCTACCGCTGTGCAGTGAAATGGAGGTGAATAAGGCATCCTTCGCACCTCAGGTAGATCAGCCATGTACTGTTGCTCCGTCTTGTGCTCGAAAGCTCTGCATTTGATGCACCTGAACTTTATGGTCTTTGCAAGGCTTGTTCCCCTTACAATCCAGTAATTTCGCCTCACTTTTGCATCCGTAGTTGCCACTCCATAATGGCCAGTCTCGTGGACCTGCCTCGTGATCAGGTAACAGATGGGATGCTCCCTGGGCAGCAGGACAGGGTGGGCCGGATCATAACACAGCTTTTTCGCATCGGTTCTCCCGCCCACATAGATCACCCCATCTTTGATGAAGGGGCTGAGCGATTTGTAGCTATCTAGCTTCTTCAGCATCTTCTGCGCCTCTATAATCCAGTAGCGTTCGGCAATCTTCAGCTCATGTACGGATAGTGGGCCATCGTCCACACAGCATCCCGCCTTAGAATTGGTGATAAACCTAAACACATAAGCAGTTACTCTAACCAATTTCCTCCAGCTCGAGAACTTGGTTACATCTACCGCTGCTTCAGCTGATGTGATTAGCAGGACAGTTGTCTCCTTCCTTTTCTCCCTTTCTAGCTCACTTGGGTCTGCAATTGGATTGGACCTTGGCCATTGCTCTTCTGGCAATCTAAGAAACTCTGGTCCCGACTTCCATTCTCCTGACAGGTCTTCCACTCCCACACCTCTGGAGACCTTGTCAGCGATGTTAAATTCTCCAGGGACATGCCTCCAGTCTGAAGGGTCGGTGCTCCCCTGAATTTCCGCAACTCGGTTGGCGACAAATGGTCTGTATTGGCGGGACCGGCCGCGGATCCAGCACAGCGTTATGATCGAGTCGGACAGAAATACAACTCGATCAAAGCACGCAGATATCTCGTTGGCCACTGACACATAAACCCTGCTTGCCAATACAGCTGCTTGCAGTTCAAGCCTTGGTACAGTCAGTAACTTCAGGGGAGCTACTCTGGATTTCGCTGTCACAAATCTGACTCCAACCGTTCCATCAGGCATTTCACATCTTACATAACATACCGCACCAAAGGCAACCTGAGATGCATCACAGAAGATTACAAGCATCATCTTGGCATCCGGCTCAGGAATCAGACATCTCTCAAAGGAGACTCCGTTCAGGGACCTCATTTCAACAAAGAACTTCACCCACTTTACTTCCTCTTCTTGACTTAGCTGGTCGTCCCACTTGACACCGTTCGCCCAAAGACGCTGGATCATGATTTTGGCACGGATGAGGAATGCCCCTGCATACCCGATGGGATCAAATACCTTTGAAACCTTACTTAAGACTGTTCTCTTCGTAAGTTTAGCATAAACCTCATCCTGCTGGACCCTGTATTTGAGCATGTCAGATTTCGGCTCCCACACAACACCCAGTACTTTCTGATCCTCGCGGTTAGACAACACGCCCTGTTCAGGGTAGTCTTGGCCACTCTTCAGATTTGCATTAGAGACCCACTTCTTGACTCTAAATCCTGCTGTGGAGAGGACGTGGTCCACCTCCTTTGTCAACTCAATGAGATCCGCCTTACTCTTCACTGACGTACAGATATCATCCATATAGGTGTCATGCTGTAGGGTTTTCGCTGCCTGGGGGTACTCATCTTCGTTTTCCTTGGCTGTCTTCAGGAGGGCTGTGATGGCCATAGCCGGTGCCGGTTTGTCGCCTGGTGTGACAGTCGTCAAGAGGTACGTGTCAGGAGCACGCTGTTGATAATTTCTCCACAGGAATCGATGCACATGCATGTCTTCCAGGGGGATCTTCACCTGATAGAACATCTTACTGATGTCTCCCGCCACTGCAAACTCAAATCGGCGAAACCTCAAAATGACACCGATGATGTTCTGCAGCAGATCTGGTCCCTTGTGCCAGAAGTCATTCAAGGCGGCACCATTACAGACACTCGAAGAGTTAAAGACTATTCGGATGGGTGTGCTGGCACTCTCAGCTCTAAGAATAGCATGATGGGGAATGTAGTGGACGGGTCCACTATACTCACTTTTTCCTTCATTCGTCAGCATCCTGGCAAACCCTCGTTCAACAAGCTCATCAATAGCCTGGTTGTACTGCTTTGCAGAGTCTGGTGTCTTCAGCAGCCTCTTCTCCAAAGAACAAAGCTTAGCGTAGCACTGCCTTTCATTATTTGGCAACTCCTTGGCGGGTTTTACCCAAGGGTATGGCATCATCCAGTTGCCATCCACCTTCTTACATGATTGCCACATCTCTTCGTACTTCTGATTGTCCTCGGGGCTGAGAACAACGTCTTTGGTGTTACATTCGCATCCAGGAAGTTTGACGCCCATTTCCTCGGTCGACCAGAACTGGGACATGTCAACCGGCTGCGCCAATTTGACGAGAAGTACTGGCCTGTTCTGTAGACTGGTAGCTCCATCACTGTCAGCACCAAACACGACCCATCCCAGTGGAGTCTTTCTGGTGACATAGTTGCCCATGTCAATGCAGCTGCCGGTGTGCATTCGGGCATAGTTGATACCAATCAAGACATCTACAGCTCCGCTTCCTCTGTAAATAGGTTCGCCCAGCTTCCGTTCTACATTTGCTCTCAGGGTGTTACTTATCTTGGGAACACTGGCTATATCTGGAACACCAACAGCAATCAGCAAATGAGAGGTTCCCTGCTTAGGGCCGACTTTCATCTTATATGCTTTGGTCTGCAGAAGTGTCTTCTTACCGCCAAGCGTCGTTATCTCCACCGTTATGGGCTTGCTCGGAAACCGGCAGGCTTTGGCAAACTCATCTCTGACTAACGTCAGTGTAGCACAGGTGTCGAACATCACATTGGACTCTTGGCCTGACACTACTGCGGTCAACATCGGCATAACGACATCTTCTTCTTCAAAGGAGGAGTTCATACCCACAGTCATTATTTGTCCAGTCGTAGCCACAGTGATAACATGCAGCAGTGGGTGGTGAAAGGAGTCGCAGTGGGTGCACTTCTTCTTACGCCGACAGGTATTTATCGAGTGCCCTTTCCCAGCTCGTTTGAGGCACGAAAAGCAGACACGCTTCTCCTTCACCCTTCTCATTCTTTCATCAGGGGTTAACTGCAACAAAGCAGGACATTGGTCGGGCCAGTGCTCGTCAGTCTCACAAGCCCAGCACCTCTTCCACTTGGGAGTTACCCTGGCATCCATTTGGAGGACACGATGGCCGCTGCTTCTTTCTTGCACCCTAGTTGCCCTGGGAGCATTTACCTCTGCTACCGTGCCAAACACAGGGTCGTTGACCTCACATGCCGATGACCTCACAAACTTTACAACGTTCTTCAGACTAGGTACCTGGTCCTTTTCTCGCAGCCTGAAGACCTCTCGTGTCCATCTTTGCTGCAGAAACTTGGGCAGTCTCTCAATGATAACCTTCAAGCTTCCCTGATTACTCAGTTCCGGGAGAAAGCCGAGGGTGTCCAGCGCCTGGTAGCAGTTGGTCAAATCATCTGCATACCCCTCAAGCTTAGATAGTTCTGCCCTGGGACGGTTCACTATCTTCTGAATCCAGGCCTGTACAATCACCGCACTGTTGCCAAACCTCTTCTTCAGCGTTGCCAGGGCAGCTTGAAATCCCTCAGTCGGCGGCTTCAGAACGCAGTATTCAATAGCTTCCAGGGCTCGACCGCAACACAGGGACCTAAGAATGTTCAGCTTTACACTAGGGTCTGGAATACAGGACACACTGTTGCTAAAGGATGCAATAAATGAGTGATAGCACAACGGTTCCCCATTAAATTTTGCAACCTGTGCCTTTGGTAAGGCCATAGCCTGCACCATGCTGATTAGGGAACTCTCCTGGGTGGATGTGGAAGATCCTGGAACAAAACTCACATCGCTAGAGTTAGTAATCTCAACCTTCTCAACATTGCTAATTGATACAGATTCAGGGTTATCAGTAGGAATGTCACTAGTAACATTTATGAGACCATCTACATTAGACAAAGCATCATTCAAATTTGTCGGACTATTATTTTCATTGGGAGGAACATTGTGATGCGGAACAGTGCTCACACTTTCATCCTGAGCAGGAGTCTCCTGCACAATATTGTTGATAGCCGACTTAACCGGAGTCTTACCCAATTTGCTTAATGTTTTTCTTGCTTGGCGGGCTATCTGGTTGAATTCCCTCACAACGCCACTGAGCCAATCTTGTTCATTAGGCAACTCTTCTTCATCCATGATGACATCTACCAATTTGTCGTGTGCGTCTTCTACTGTGGCGAGTCGCATCTCGGCCTTGTCCAGCAACTGACGGATTTGTTCTGGCACTATGTCTTCCTCCTTCAACTCGGCGTACAGCTCGTTGAGCGCAATGGTCAGTTTTCCCTTGCGGGCAGCACGGCTTCGTCTCAACGCAGTCAGATCCTGCCCTTCCATGGTTGTCGTTGGTCAAACGGTGCTCAAAAGTTAATTGAATTGTGTTGAAGGGAAGGAACGGTAGCGACGCAGGGGTTCAAATACTGAGATAATTTATTCAATTCTGCAAAGAATCACATGAGAAACTAAATCAACAGTGAATCATGTAAATATTAAATTTAACAGTAAATCACCAGTTACATGCAAACACCCAACTTACATAGCAGTTATAGTAAAATTCCTTGAGAGCCTGAATTGAACAGTTAGATGTTACCGCAAGACTTACATTCGTGCCTAGTCAATAATTCCACAGTACATGAAAAGGCATAACTCAAAAAATAAGAGAACTGACTATCATACACATGGCATAAGACCATACACACTTTGAGTAATCTGAACTAGATAAAACATCTGGTATAGAATACAACTTACAACTTTTCACCCCAACAATCCATCAATTCCAGTACAGTACATCATTACAGGAAGCAGTCACTTCAGAAAGACTCAGTAATGTGGATTTCAGGCTAACAGTTAGTCAAATCCAACATTCACTATGATTCAGCAAAGGAAAACAGAAACAAAACAACTCTTAAGTTTCTAAATACATGTACTTGTATAAAGCCAGGATGCCCATAGCAAGTAGACCTTTTACATTTATAACATAGCAAAAATCAATCCGCATAAAGATGACAAAAAACCATGTCTGCCTAGCACATGAGGTATACATGGGCGGATGAAAAATAGTCCCAAACTAACATAAAAATCATCCAGTAAATTCTAAAACGGAAATAACTAGCTAGTTTCAAGAAAACCAAATCAGTGTGTCAACATTCAAAAGCTCAGAATCTTAAGAAATATGCTAAATAACGATACTTAAAATCTCGTAAAAATGAGTTAACCGTCGCGAATGCCGCCATTTTTAATGCGACGGAAAACCAAAAAAGGTGTCTGAAAAAACACATAATATTCGTTCTACAGAGACATAAATAGAACACTTGACTAAGTTAACAAATACTCAAATACCTACTCACCATCTCAGTCAGATACTTTGAACAGTAATACGAAATTAGACAGTTAAAAACGGGCAAAACGCAGCAGCACAGAAATAACGTGCGTTTTGGAATTCAGCTATGTTCCAAATTGAAGGGCGCCCTCAACCGGCTACAAAGGAATAATGTTCTCAGCGGAACAGCCTCTTTAAAACGCGTGGCCACGTCAACGACCGTCATCGCGTACTTGTATTCTTTTTTCCCGACTTTATCGAAGGGTAAAAATAACAAGTCTATCTGATGCATTTTGTTGGGAATACCCATGGACTTGTTCAAACTCGTAGGCCGGGGAATATACGTCGGAGATGGTAAATAAATTTGCCACAACGCTTGTTTTCTTAACCAATTTCTGGTTTCTTCTTTGGACGCGCCCGTTTTTTAAGCTAATTTTATATCCGCACCCTCACCCTTCCAATGACCGACGGGGCTGTAGTATATTTTTTAAAACTTTGTTTCCATTTTATTTAACTAAACAACTTATACAAACGTATAAACTAAAAAACCTACCAACGCCGTTCCTCCCAAAACAAACGCCAACTCGCCGGTCTTTTGATCTTCGCTCGGTGCGTACAAATCGGTGAGAGTGGGCTCGTGCTGCAGGTAGATTGGTACTCGTAGATCTTCACGAGTAACCGAGTTATATTCTCTGAGAGCCTCGTCTATATTTTCAAAAGTCTTTTGAGCCTTCGCTTGTTTTTTGAGTCGATCGTTTAACTAATCGAGATACTTTGTCCGAGATTTTTCCCAATTGTTTTTTACCGTCGTCGTCAGTTTTTCTAAAGCTAAGTCGTGTCTCTTGCGCTCTCCGTCTTGTTTTATGCTCGAAAAGAAAAAGTTTGATCCCGTGAAAGCTAAAGCGTTAACTATAGCGCCTCCGATCATCATAGCGATGCTAGCCATCTTTTAAAAGAATAAAATAAAATAAAATACTTAGATTTTATCGTGAACTTATGAGACATTTTAATTAAAGTCCTTTATAATAAAGACAACTAAAAATGATTAGCGTCATAAACAAAACGGTCGTCGAAAATATATCGAGACAGAAAGAACAAGCTAGAAATATATCGAGACTGATCGAACAAGAACAAGCTAACAGTAAAACGTTCTTAGAAATTATATCGAGACTGATCGAACAAGAACAAGCTAAAATCAAAAGCGTGCAAGTTAAATTCAAAGCTGCCAGTGCATTAAAGCTGGATAATATCAACATACTTCATATTACAGTAAATCATGCTAAAGGTTTTTATACCGAGTTTCCAGACTTAACCTCGAACTACTTACTACCCCACGTCAAGACTAACGAAGTTGTGGAACGTTGGAAATCAGATCCCATGTCGTTTTATCAAAATCAGTTTAACTTTGCCGTTTACTGCGCTACGACGGGTTGTGGTCTCGGATTGGATCTTTTAAACGCTCTCGACGAACAAGTTTGGTCAATATTTAATTTTCATCTGTATTTTACGATCAGACAAATATTGTATGACTTGATGGTCCCTATACCCGGTGACGACTCATTTAACGCTCTAAACGGATGCTGCTACAATTTATTGGCCTCTTTAGCAGAGATAATTTGTAGGCTTTACGTTTCAAAAAATATTAAGATTATTATTATTATTATTATTATTATGACAATGCAAAATACTAATGTTTATAATAATCATAACAAAACAATAACAGTAATCTCGGTTAAGTGAAGTGAAATGTTAAATTATAATGCCTTCCTAGATACGGATCCGCGCGCTCGGGGGGCGCGACGGATGCTGCTACAATTTATTGGCCTCTTTAGCAGAGATAATTTGTAGGCTTTACGTTTCAAAAAATATTAAGATTATTATTATTGTTTTGTTATGATTATTATAAACATTAGTATTTTGCATTGTCATACTCCTCGCGATTGCAAGCAATGTGCGCTATCTCCGCCCGAGAGCGATTGGTGTCTCCTCAGCACGCAGCCACAGTTCAGTTTGTGCCATGACATAAAACAGTCGCTGCGCCGCGCGCTTGTTGTTTACCACGGGTCGATACACTTTGACCTGTTACGTCCCTGACATCCACGATATTTTTGTGGATTTGGGCGACTTTTCGAACCACATTTAAGAGATTTCGACGGATGCATATTAATTTCTTCGGACTCTAGTAGCGCCAGATGATGTCCAAATGTAAACAAAAAAGATAACTAGAGTCCAGTAACTCGGACTACGGACTAATGTACATGTTGTAACGGGATTCACCTTGTTGCCATAAATGACACCGAGATTCCCACCTTGGGTACGGTGTCTACCCAGATAAGTGTCGGCGGCGTGGACTGCAACGTGCAACTACGCTGTGTTGACCGGTTGCCAAGTCCCGTAGTACTTGGGATGGACTTCATTAAAAAGGCTCACTTGGTACTTGACTTCAGCACTTGTAGCTACTGGTGCGAGGCACCTGATGACCGGCAAATACGGTTCCCCATACTGGGTACAGCCTGTTCTGCCCCGTACCCTACAGAGAGCGACATGCTCATCGATTATGACTTACCACCACGTTCAGCATCACAACTGGACAGACCTATCCTGATGGAGGACGAGCACGCAAAGCTTGATACTCTCCTACACGAGTTTCGAAATGTGGTATTGGATGACATTGGACATACTAACATTGTTCAACATCACATTGAGGTTGATAATGCCACTCTTCAGAAATCGCACCCGTATCGTCTCTCCACTGAACGAAAACAAGCTATGAGAGATGAACTACTGGATGCGGGGAAAATCGAGCCCTCGACGTCGCCTTGGGCAGCACCGGTAGTCATGGTCCCCAACAAGAATGGCAAGTACTGCATGTGTGTAGATTACCGCAAATTGAACTCTGTCACTAAGATAGACGCATACCCTATGTCGACAATCGACGCTATCCTGGACTCACTTCATGGGGCCAGGGTATTCAGTGCTCTTGACCTAAGATGTGGCTATTGGCAGATGGAAATGGCACCCGAGGACAGGGAAAAAACAGCGTTCATCTGTGAAGATGGACTCTTCAAATTTTCCGTTCTTCCTTTTGGAGTTGTCAATGGCCCCGCGAGCTTTCAGCGACTTTCAGCTGGACGCGTTATTGGTGACCTGTGTCAGAACGACCCCGAGAATTTAAATAATTTACGGAAGGGGGAAAGCTTACGATGTCTACAAATTACAAGTAAAGTGAAGAAACAGAAACAAGTCAAAATCTGACTTACACTGTTAGGAATTTAATAACAACTAGGTAATGGTCACATAAGGAAAACCTCCAGTGCGCACTGTCTTTTGGTTATGTAATGCAAAAGAGCCCACCCCGCAACAACCGTTCGTTTAGTCCTGAACTTGCAGGAAACAGCCGCCGGTGGTCCACTGTACTTCTGTTCCAGTCCACCGCGCTCATACCACTACGGGGCCTCACTTGCAGCCTTATGCGGTGGTCACATCTTACGGTCATGAACGTAGTTGAACGTAGTTCATTTGACCGTAGTAGACCGTAGTGCAACTACGGTCAACTAGGGTGAAGTAGGGTGAAGTAGGGTCGAAGTAGGTTCAAAATTGGCAAAAGAGCAAATATAAAGAACGGTTAAGTAGGGTGAAGTACGTGCAACTACTGTCAACTACGTTGAACTACGTTGAACTGCGGTCAAATCGGCTACGGTTAACTAGGGTTGAACTACGTCTTAATACGGTCAACTACGTTGAACTGCGGTCGAGCTACGTGTGAACTGCGTGCAACTATGGTCAACTAGGGTCAACTACGTTGTACTACGATAAAAGCTCGCGACCGTGTCTGCGTAGTGCGGGTCGGCCACGGCGTGGGGACAGCCATTGCGCTTTGAAAAGTCAGAGAGACAAGACTGCTGTTTTTTTATCTGAACTTGTCTCTTTTTGTTTTCTCCTTTTCTATACTACTGACATGCCTGCAACGAGGAAGAAGAGAGCACCACGTAAGAGTGCTGCTGCTGCTGCTGTTACTACTGTCCAGGAGACGGTTGAGGAGCCAGAGAGGGTGCCAGAGAGGGCTCAGGACCCTGAACCCCTGAGGCTTGATGCACCTCAACGGGAGAAGCGGGGTCTTGTCCCTGTTCTACCCAAGAAAAAGACACCTGCTTTGAAGCTGACCATTGAGCAGGAGTCAACTGTGTTTGACTATGTTGAGGCTCACCAGGAGCTTTACAACAAAGGCCACCCTGATTTCCTCAAAACAGGGCAGAAGTTGGCTCTTTGGGAGTCTTTGGCAGAGTCACTGAAGGCCACTGAGTATGATGGTGAGTAGCAAATGTTGTTAATTTATATTGCTATTAGCAAGATAAAATTACTGAAATTCACAAACATAATACCAAACTGTATTTTCAGGTGCTGCACTCGTTTATATATTGTGAAAACATGTATTAACACATATTTCTTGTTTCATATTTGTTAGGTTCCATTGCTAAGGGGGCCCGTGTGATGACATGGTGGACGAGCCAAAGGTCGGCCTATGGAAAGGTGACCCGTAGCGTCTCTGGCCAGGGGGTCAAGCGGTTGACCGCTCGTGAACAGCGTTTGAAGGAACGCCTGGCGTTCCTGGGCGCCCATGTCTACAGGGTGCCCAGCAGGGGCGGTGTTGATGTAAGTATAATGAATGAGTGAGTGAGTGAGTGAGTGAGTGAGTGAGTGAGTGAGTGAGTGAGTGAGTGAGTGAGTGAGTGAGTGAGTGAGTGAGTGAGTGAGTGAGTGAGTGAGTGAGTGAGTGAGTGAGTGAGTGAGTGAGTGAGTGAGTGAGTGAGTGAGTGAGTGAGTGAGTGAGTGAGTGAGTGAGTGAGTGAGTGAGTGAGTGAGTGAGTGAGTGAGTGAGTGAGTGAGTGAGTGAGTGAGTGAGTGAGTGAGTGAGTGAGTGAGTGAGTGAGTGAGTGAGTGAGTGAGTGAGTGAGTGAGTGAGTGAGTGAGTGAGTGAGTGAGTGAGTGAGTGAGTGAGTGAGTGAGTGAGTGAGTGAGTGAGTGAGTGAGTGAGTGAGTGAGTGAGTGAGTGAGTGAGTGAGTGAGTGAGTGAGTGAGTGAGTGAGTGAGTGAGTGAGTGAGTGAGTGAGTGAGTGAGTGAGTGAGTGAGTGAGTGAGTGAGTGAGTGAGTGAGTGAGTGAGTGAGTGAGTGAGTGAGTGAGTGAGTGAGTGAGTGAGTGAGTGAGTGAGTGAGTGAGTGAGTGAGTGAGTGAGTGAGTGAGTGAGTGAGTGAGTGAGTGAGTGAGTGAGTGAGTGAGTGAGTGAGTGAGTGAGTGAGTGAGTGAGTGAGTGAGTGAGTGAGTGAGTGAGTGAGTGAGTGAGTGAGTGAGTGAGTGAGTGAGTGAGTGAGTGAGTGAGTGAGTGAGTGAGTGAGTGAGTGAGTGAGTGAGTGAGTGAGTGAGTGAGTGAGTGAGTGAGTGAGTGAGTGAGTGAGTGAGTGAGTGAGTGAGTGAGTGAGTGAGTGAGTGAGTGAGTGAGTGAGTGAGTGAGTGAGTGAGTGAGTGAGTGAGTGAGTGAGTGAGTGAGTGAGTGAGTGAGTGAGTGAGTGAGTGAGTGAGTGAGTGAGTGAGTGAGTGAGTGAGTGAGTGAGTGAGTGAGTGAGTGAGTGAGTGAGTGAGTGAGTGAGTGAGTGAGTGAGTGAGTGAGTGAGTGAGTGAGTGAGTGAGTGAGTGAGTGAGTGAGTGAGTGAGTGAGTGAGTGAGTGAGTGAGTGAGTGAGTGAGTGAGTGAGTGAGTGAGTGAGTGAGTGAGTGAGTGAGTGAGTGAGTGAGTGAGTGAGTGAGTGAGTGAGTGAGTGAGTGAGTGAGTGAGTGAGTGAGTGAGTGAGTGAGTGAGTGAGTGAGTGAGTGAGTGAGTGAGTGAGTGAGTGAGTGAGTGAGTGAGTGAGTGAGTGAGTGAGTGAGTGAGTGAGTGAGTGAGTGAGTGAGTGAGTGAGTGAGTGAGTGAGTGAGTGAGTGAGTGAGTGAGTGAGTGAGTGAGTGAGTGAGTGAGTGAGTGAGTGAGTGAGTGAGTGAGTGAGTGAGTGAGTGAGTGAGTGAGTGAGTGAGTGAGTGAGTGAGTGAGTGAGTGAGTGAGTGAGTGAGTGAGTGAGTGAGTGAGTGAGTGAGTGAGTGAGTGAGTGAGTGAGTGAGTGAGTGAGTGAGTGAGTGAGTGAGTGAGTGAGTGAGTGAGTGAGTGAGTGAGTGAGTGAGTGAGTGAGTGAGTGAGTGAGTGAGTGAGTGAGTGAGTGAGTGAGTGAGTGAGTGAGTGAGTGAGTGAGTGAGTGAGTGAGTGAGTGAGTGAGTGAGTGAGTGAGTGAGTGAGTGAGTGAGTGAGTGAGTGAGTGAGTGAGTGAGTGAGTGAGTGAGTGAGTGAGTGAGTGAGTGAGTGAGTGAGTGAGTGAGTGAGTGAGTGAGTGAGTGAGTGAGTGAGTGAGTGAGTGAGTGAGTGAGTGAGTGAGTGAGTGAGTGAGTGAGTGAGTGACCGACTGACTGACTGACTGACTGACACACTGAATTAATGATTGACTAAATAACTTAATCACAAAGAAAATTGTTAATGTTGAATGGTAATGTTGAATGTTGAAAATGTATTAATGCATGAATATTTCTGCTCTTTTCTACTTTCAGCTCTTGGGGCAGCTTCGCAGGAAGCATCCTGAGAGATTCGACCTACCTGCAGCTGAGGGCACACCGCCACGGGAGACGGAGTCAGACTCCGACCAGGAGCAGACCACCTCCCCCACGGGCACGCAGATTGAGGAGCCTGCCTCTACTGCCAGCCAGAGGACCACCAGCTCCGCCTATAGGAAGAGGAAGCCTTCTGACATCCTTCTTGAGAAGATAGAGAAGAGGTTGGCGGCCAATCAGCAGCAGACGGCCCAGATTGCCCAACAGGTAAAACAACTATTTTGATGAAACATAACATGCTTCTCCACTAATTGTATCCAAAAGACTTTTGTGGACAAACATATAATATTTTATTATACAATAGTTTTTGTCACACCAGCCGCAATGCGGTTGCAGATGCAAATGGTGTTTGTCCAAAACTTGTTCCAAATTGTTTTTGTCACACCAGTTGCAATTTCATTTAAATTCAAATTGTTATATATTTTAATATGTTTTTCCTTTATGTGTCATTTAAGGAGGACAGTCCTCGAGCGGCTTTTGGCCGCATGGTAGGCCTCTCGGCAGCCGAGATGGATGAGGAGGCTTTTGAGGGCCTGCAGGTGGAGGTGACCGCTCTACTTGTGAAGTACAAGCGAGAGTCCCGTGCCAGGACTCAGGTCGCAGCAGTCGCCCAGGCCGCACCACGCCCGCCGCCACTGCCGCAGATGCCGCCCGGTGCCACCATCCACCACACCATTGGCGACTTTGGGATTGCATCAGCCGCAGCCACACAACAGCAGCAGCAGTGCCCAGGGGGCTTCATCGCTAACTGGCAGCGCCAGTACCAGTCGCAGCAGCAGCACCAACAGCAGCCAGACCAGCAGCAGGCAGACCAGCAGCGTCCCAGCAGTGCACCCGCTGGTGGGATTGACTTCTTCGCCACTTTACATGAGTAAGGTGGCGGGGAAGTGGGGAACGGTCCTTTTAAGGATACGACATTCACCCGGCTTTACGCCCGGCCCTAGGCCCACCACATCCTCCCAAAAGAATAAAGCAACTCTATGATGCTATAAATGTGAAATGTTTGTTTGTCCTTTATTTTGTCTTAAACATTTAATGTTTAATTTTGAAATAAAACAAATTGTAATGTTTAATAAATTGGCCCAGGGCACCCAAACTCAATCCAAAGAATGAGTTTATTTATTTATTTATTTATTATCTGATCTTTTATCAGGGTAGCTCGTTCACATATAATGTGGTCTTCCACGGGGCCGTGAACATAAAATTATAAATTAATAAAACAAAAACCGAACAATTTAAAGGATTAAAAGTGTGTAAAATTATCAAAACAAATGAGAAATAGATAATAAATAAGATCATAACAAATTATAACTGTTAAATTATAATCATTAAATGAAAGAGACATGAACGGGTTCATAAATGGGTGGGGGTCTCCTGATTTTAAGTAGGGCAGGGGGGGGGGGGGGGTTAAAATCATGACATGAGTTTGTGTGCCCCTGGTAATTTGGTGGGTTTGGTGGGGGGGGGGGGGGGGGGGCTCAACCAACTGATTTTGGGAGACCTGAGTTTGGGTGACCCTGCTCATTATTGGAGACGCTGGTCCTGCCATGGAACCGAGCCAGCTGGTGACGTCAGGTAGTGCTTGAGGTACAGCCTCTGCCTCTTTGCTTCCCTGCTGTCGCGGTTCCCACACTGTGGTTGGGTGAGGTCCAACAGGTTGGCATTGGCCCGCCAGGCACCATCGACGAGGTTGTGCTGAGCATCCTCCTGGTCCACAAGATGCTGGTCTGCAGCAGGGTTCCTCACCCTCAGGTAGTTGTGCAGGACGACACACGATCTCACTACGAGTGCTGCAGTATCCACATGGACCTGGAGGGTGGAGAGGAGACAGCGGAAACGGTTGGCAAGGATGCCAAAGACATTCTCCACCACACGACGGGCTCTGGACAGCCGGTAGTTGAAGACCTGCTGGCCGTGGTCCAAACCGCGCCGAGGGAAGGGTTTCATCAGCCAGGTCCTCATGGCGAACGCGTCATCCCCTATGATGTAGTACGGGGTGTTCAGATCATCCCCTGGTAGCGGGTCTGCATCTGGGACACCAAGGACACCATCCTGCAGAGCTTGGTGGAGGTCGCAATGGTTCCAGATCTGGCCATCCGAGCTGGAACCCACGTCTCCAATCTGTGTCCACATAAAGCGGTATTGGGCATCCACCAAGGCCATCAGTACAATGGAGTCAAACCCCTTGTAGTTGTGGTAGGTAGACCCTGAGTGGGGTGGCGTCTTGATCCGGATGTGCTTCCCATCCAGAGCACCAAGGGTGTGCGGGAACTGCCACTTCTGCTGAAAGGCCCGAGCCACCTGCTGCCACTCTTCAGCTTCTGTGGGAAGTTTGACAAACTCTGGTTCCAGGACCTCAACCAGAGCCTGACACACATCAACAATGAGGCCTGATATGGTGTTGTGGGCCACCCTGAAGCCGAACCTCATATCTCGGTAGTAGTTCCCAGTGGCCAGGTACCTGAGTGTGAGCGCCAGCTTTAGCCCAGGAGAGACGGGTCGCCTGAAATAGGTGGTCTGTTTGGTGATCCTCCTCTCTATCCTGGACAGGATGTCATGGAAGGTGGCCACATGTACACGCATGAACTGATGGAAGGCATGTGGGTCCTCCAGTTGAAGCTCTGTCATCAGAGCCTCATACTGGCCGTGGAGGGGTCTACGCAGCAGCCAGTCCCTGGTCCACCATCTTCTTTGTCTTATTTCCTCCCTCCTTTCCTGTTCCTCTAGCTCCTCCAACTCCACAAGGTCTCTTGCCAGACCAGCAAGTTCCATGTCGACCTGACCCAAGTACTTGGCCATCCTGACTCTGTCACCCATTGTGTTTGTATGGAGTTGAAGAAGTAGAATTGAAGCATGAGCAGACAAGACGTATGTCCTCCAGAAAAGGTTAGACAGACTGCAGGGACCATGTGGCATGCTGGCCCCCTTTTATATCGTCCAGGAACTCCTAAATTCAACCTTACTTCACCCTACTTCACCCTAGTTAACCCTGCTTGTCGTACTTAACCGTAGTGTGACCGTACTGTGAACGTACTTCAAACGCAGTTCGACCGTAGTTGACCGTACTTCGACCGTAGTGTCGTGGTTACTACGGTCAACTACGGTCAACTACGGTCCACACTACGGTCAAGTAGGGTCAACTAGGGTCAACTAGGGTCAACTAGGGTTAACTACGTATATACTAGGCTCACAGTACGGTATAGGTATTCAAGGTGACCGTATAAATATTTTCAACATGTTGAAAACCTTTGGGCTAACTACGGCCAAATCATGGCTTTCCTCAAGGTCTAAGTACGTTCAGAACTACGGTCCACTACGTTTAACTACGTTTAACTACGTTTAACTACGACTACTAGGGTCTACTACGGTCAACTACGGTCACACCGTACTACGTTCAACTACGTTCATGACCGTAAGATGTGACCGGGGCTTAAGAGTCAGGCTGGGTGGGACCATAGAGTCCTTCTCTATGGTGGGACGACCGTTGGCCTGGTTACGATGACCTCAATTATCGTCTCACTAGTTCCAGTTGGCCATCTGAATAAAACATTTCTCAGATAAACACACCCTACTAAAAGATCACGATCAAGACCTTCATCTTTCAATAATATTAAACATATGACGTCACGTTTCATTGTAATAAATTATGATAGTTCAAAAGAAAGATATATCTTTCCTATCCCAAAAACTCAAATATAAAGAAAGATATAATATAAGTGAAAGTTCTCTCAACAAAGGACTTCTACAATAGATCTCCACACTTCGTTATACGTCTGACATCAAAACAAAATTATCTTTATCCTAACTACAGCAATGCATATCGCTTAAATATGTAATTTAGTGGGAAATTATCTCACAACTATTTACATAAACAACTGGGATTCGGTGTCGGAGAAATATACTAATGATACTCACAGTCACAAGAGACACTTCTCGTCTCTTAAAATCAATGGAAAAGATCTTTCCGTGCGCCCTTCACAGCAGCAAATATTGGAGACCCCAATTCTCTCCAAGTTGCAATTTCACAAAGATCGGATGGCTAATAATAACAAACTTGCACACCCAAAACAAAAAAAATAGCTGAAGAGCAAAAACTAGAACGGCGATCGGCGCTTTGCTGTCAAAGCATGTGACAGTGACACACCTAACCAAAACAAAGGTTTTACGACCAGACAAAGCTCCCAGGAGTCACTGGGACCCGAAAACCAATCAAAGTTCCCCGCGATGACAGTACCTTTAACCTTCCTTTGTGACCAGAACCACTCAGCCTTAGACGTGACTATGACCAACGACGCAGACAGACCTAGACATGTATAAGTCATCTAATTACAAGACAAACATACAGTAGATATATGTGAATAAAAAGGACTTTGTGACAACCTGATAGGCCGGACCTGTTATGTCTACCTCGATGATATTGTCTGTTTTTCAGCCAACGTCGACCAACACCTTGAGGACCTCCGCGAGATCTTGTTGAAGGTCGGCAATGCTGGTCTCACTGTGAACGGTGAAAAGTGTAACTTCGCTTGCCAAGAAATGAAATACTTGGGCCATGTTGTGACCGAGAATGGCCTGAAACCCGACCCAGACAAAATCGTCTCGATTCTAGACTACCCAGTTCCAGCCACGCTGAAACAGCTGGAGCGCTTCCTTGGCATGGTGGCTTGGTATCAGAAGTTCATACCCAGTTTTTCTGATATTGCTGAGCCTCTATACCAGCTTCGTCGAAAAAACACAGACTGGTCCCCCGAATGCCAGACTGCATTTGACACCCTCCGCTGTACGTTGACTTCCGACCCGATTCTTGGTTATCATGATGGGCACAACCTTTTTGTGATCCACACGGACGTAAGCAATGTTGGACTTGGGGCCGTTCTTGTCCAGAAGCAAGAGCAGGGCCCATGCACTATCGCCTATGCCAGTCGCGCCCTCTCAGCTGCAGAACGGAACTACAGCGTTACATAAAAAGAGTGCCTTGCATGGTGGCTTGGTATCAGAAGTTCATACCCAGTTTTTCTGATATTGCTGAGCCTCTATACCAGCTTCGTCGAAAAAACACAGACTGGTCCCCCGAATGCCAGACTGCATTTGACACCCTCCGCTGTACGTTGACTTCCGACCCGATTCTTGGTTATCATGATGGGCACAACCTTTTTGTGATCCACACGGACGTAAGCAATGTTGGACTTGGGGCCGTTCTTGTCCAGAAGCAAGAGCAGGGCCCATGCACTATCGCCTATGCCAGTCGCGCCCTCTCAGCTGCAGAACGGAACTACAGCGCTACATAAAAAGAGTGCCTTGCGGTCGTGTGGGCATTAGAGAAATGGCGCCCATACTTTGAGGGAACACGATGCCGCGTTATCACCAATCACAAAGCCCTTTGCTGGCTGTTCAGGAAATCGAAACAGACGGGCAGACTTGCCCGATGGGTGCTTCGACTTCAAGACTTCTCATTTGACATTGTCTACCGCCCAGGACAGCTGCACTTTGTCCCAGATTCACTTTCAAGAGTTAATGAAGTGCCCCAGGTTGTTGGAGTGGTGCGAGAGAACAACCCCGTGCCCACAGCTGCAGCCCCAATTCTACCTAGTGATAACAAGTCGACTCCGGAACCAGCTGGTGTTACACTAAATGACACCCACATTGACTCGCACTGCTCCGCCACTGCCTGTACCCATCCCCATGATGATGATGTTGATTGGATACAATGTGACGATTGCGACCGCTGGTACCACCAGAGATGCGTTCATATCCGGAAGAAGCGGGCAGCTGCCATTGCCACCTACTCCTGCCCATCTTGTCGCAAGAAACGCTGGGAAAATCGTCGTGAAATGGAGTGGAATATTTCGCTTGCCAAACTGCCCACCATGCCTCCATCGTTCACTCGTATACAGCTCTCAGAGGCACATACACAAGATCCGGAACTAGTCCACATACTAGAGTTTCTGAGCGGGAACGGGTTACCCAATGACCCTCATAATGCAAACCGTATCCGACACCAGGCTGGCGAATACCGTATTCACAAGGGTGTTTTACTGCACAATTGTGCTCCGTCATGGGACATTGTCATTCCAAAGTCTTTGGAACGAGATGTCATCTAAGAATGTCATGCACAGCCGGACACTAAGGCCGAACTAAGACTGTAAATCGCATCAGAGGTCAGAACCTTCAGTTCGTGGCTTTGTTCGTTCTTGTCGCACCTGCCAACAGACAAAACCGCTCTTCCGCAAGCCAGCAGGCCACATGTTGTCCACAACTTCAAGTGCCCCATGGGAGGTGGTTGCCGTGGACCTTATGGGTCCACTCCCCAAAAGTCACTTTGGCCACGAGTACATATTGGTAGCAGTCGACCATTACACTAAATGGGTGGAAATCATCCCACTGAAAAAGGCTACAGGACAAACTGTCGCTTGTGCAATCGTACGCCAACTGTTCAGTAGATATGGAGCACCGCGTTCGCTGTTGTCTGATAATGGGCCTCAATTTATCAGTCGTGCTTTGTCATCAGTCTGCAGTGCATGGGGTGTAAAACAGCTATACATATCCCCCTATCATCCCCAAAGTAACTGGGTTGAACGCGTCAACAGAGATATAAAAGGCATGCTACAAGCTTTCACTGGCCACGGATGGGTTGGATAATCCGCCAGTCGACAGAGACAGCACCGAGTCACAAGTGAATGAGTGCCGGGAACGAGCTCGTCAGAAACGGAAAAAATACTATGATCGGTCGCGATCCGTAGCCAAAGTAACTCTAGGTGACCACGTGATGGTGAAGACTCACCCGTACGTGGATCAAATTAAGCCTGTGCCACTGCCCACACATTGAGTGTTAGCCCTTATATCATGCCAAGTGTTGCGTTATGTTCTAGTATTTGTATTACTATTGTTAAGAGATCATTGTCAAACATGTCAAGAAAAGAAACATGTACATTTAGACATTTACAGTTTATATACTTGTGACTTTACTTTTTTACACATGTGGACAAAAAGAAGACACAAATGGAACTTTACTTTCGTTGTATATGTGACAGCTAGCAGTTGACAAGTTAGTCATTGTTTGTTTTAATAGAAAATAAAGTACATATGTACGTGTAATTACATTCACCTTTACTTGTGAACCAGTTATATGCATCAGAACAACTTTTCGTGTTAACAAATGTAAAGAAAAGAACAAGTTGAGCAGACTAATTGTTTCTTTTGATTGGTAGGAGCAAATGTGAGAGTGGACAAGTCGCCTTCAGTCGTTTAACATTATATTTTTTATATTCATCATCTTAGGAGGGGGAAGTGTAACTTATTAAGGCTCCTCGACGGGGGTCTCTCCGGTCTCCTTGTCTGTGACAAGCAGAACTAACTTCTGCACTGGACGTTCCAAGTATCTTCTAGGATGCGTCTGCTTGCCTTCTGCATCGAGCATTGGGTCACCTAGAAGAAGACGCGCGCTACACACAAGACCATATCCTTTCCTGGATAGACGTGTTCAACACGGCCAAGTTGCACTACCTGTTTCAAGGAAGCGTGTCATCCTTGACAATCACAATGTCGCCAATTTCGAGGTTGGAATGCGGACAAATCCACTTCTGTCTCATCTGCAATGTCTGGATGTATTCCTTTGTCCAGCAGGTTCCAGAATTCATTCGCAAGGAACTGGACTCTGCGCCATCTTTTCTTTGAATAGAGATTGGTGCGTTTGAAGCATCCAGGAGGTGGCAACACCAACGTTGACTTCATAGTCAGCAAGTTATTCGGAATATGGGGGGCTAACGAAGTTGGGTCGTTAAGGTGTCGATCGTCAGAGGTCTGCTGTTTATGATGGCAGCTGCCTCCATCATGAGTGTTCTTAGGGATTCATATTCCTAGAGGGCGCTCTTGGATAGAGCTGCCATTTTATTTTCGCTGCATGTTCTGTGTTTTAATATCCATTTGTATCGGTGTTTCTGTTTGCCATCCTTACTTCTTAAGTTGCTTATTGTGTCGATTTTAGTCTTGTGAACATTGTAGTTACCTTTTAATTGGAATTTGTGATATTTGTGACTGGATTTTGCTGCGGTAAACTGTTGATCTACATGTACACTGAATACACATATGCTACATGTTCCTCAATACGTGAACTGTTCACAATGGACCCTGTAAGTATTTTATGTGTGATACTGGTTATACTGTCACCACTTCAATGTGTGCAGCACCCGCAAGCTGAACAATTGAGATTGGATTTTTCTGCAAGATGTTCACCTCGTTTTCATGCATTATGCACTGCTACTAGTGTTGGTGCATATCATTATCAGTCAACTTGTCAACATCAACTGTATACCACTAGGAAGCTGAAGTTTGCTCTCACCAAGTGGACTAAGCATGGCCAAACTACATAATTTATTCCTTGCCATGGCCCTGAACCAACGGTTAATATTACCATCTACATGGACATATCACTGAATCCTGGCCCATCTGGAAACTGTGACATACGCGTTCTGACTCTTTTTCCGGAAAGACAGTGATTCCATAAGCACTCAGACGTGCAGCGAGCATACTTATACATGTCACCAACTCTATGACATACGAACATCATCAGTGTGTCGTCTAGACTTGAAGCTGTTACAAGTCCTTAAAACCTGTGGTCTTCTGCGTTTTCGTGGTAAACGAGCTGGTAGCAAGCGTATATGCCGTTCTGGACGAAAAATACCTGTGGTAATTCGACCTACCTTTTGCCTCACTCGCCGATACCATGAACCTACAGTGCGAAGTCAAACATTGCTTAGAATTCCTTTTTCTGGAAGCAACAATGGGAGTGGTCATCTTCTGAAGATGTGCACTCTGAATATTCGGTCTGCTAAAAACAAAACTGCTGCATTTCAGGACTATGTTACTACAAGCGGTGCTGATGTCTTTGCAGTGACTGAAACTTGGTTTAAGGATATTGACACAGCTCATAAAATTGAACTAACACCCCCCGGATTCAAGCTTGTTGATCACATTTGTAGTCAGCGTGTAGGTGGTGGTACTGCTTTAATTCTTCGGGAATCTATGCAAGTCACCAAGATCTCAGCTGATGAACTAAATTATTTTGAATTCTCTGAGTGGATTATCGAGTTCAGTTCTCATCGACTCCGTTTCGTGATTGTATATAGACCGCCATACTCCCTAAATCATCCAGTTACAACTACAACATTCTTTAAGGAGTTTGCTGCATACCTGGACACCGTTATACTATCTACTGAACCATTGTTAATTGCTGGTGACTTCAACATCAAGGTGGACGTTACTAATGATCACGAATCACTTCGTTTTGCTGAGCTCCTTGAGTCTATGGGTCTTCAGCAGCATGTTGATAAACCAACTCATCAGCTTGGCCATACGTTGGATTTGATTATTACTCGCCAATCGGATAGTATAATCAACACTCCACCTGTGCCTGATCATCTGATCTCTGATCACTTCACTGTGTTGTGTGAGTGGTCATTTGCCAAAGCTCCGCTTCCAGTCAGAGAGATAACTTATAGGAAAATCAAAGCTATTGATTGCGAGTTGCTGAGAGGTGAACTAGCTGATGGGGAGCTGTGTGGCAACCCCCCTAAACATCTGCATGAGCTGGTGAATTGGATCGACACGCCCCTCAACTGGTCAAATCCATTACTATTCGGCATCTGGTACCATGGTACAACAGTAGCATTAAGGATTCTAAAAAATTAAAGAGACAAGTGGAGCGGAAATGGCGACGCACTGGAAATATTTTAGACTTGAATTGTTACAAGGTTCATAGGAATATCACCAACCATCTAATGAAAAAAGCCAGACGCTTGTTTTACACTGGTTTGATTTATGATAATTCTTCAGACCCAGCTAAACTGTTCAATATAACTGGACTGTCGGGAGTACGACCAAACCAGAGAAAGGAATCCTGCGAATCGTATATTTGAGCTTTCAGAATATCTGTAAAACTGCTTTTATTCGATCTGAAACAAAGTTAAAAGAATACATAGTACATTAAGTTTAACAGTTTAACACAAACAAAAGATTATAAGAAAACTGGTTTAACTCTAGGCTATAAGGTGCTAATGATTATATAAAAATCGATACTACTGGCTAGAATCACTGGTCACCTTTAAGTTGAATAAACCACTCAAATGCTGGCCTAATCTGACTTCTGTTGTTGACTGAATTAACTGAGCACATGCATATTTCTAAACCTGCATCTTAATCTTGTGTCTGCAAATAACACACTTTATAAAACCTAGACTGAATAAACGGAATACAGATCATGTAAACTTCCAGTCTGAAATTCACGTTAAAACTATCCAGCTTATTTTGCATCTTAACATGAATGTCAGGCCTGATGTCACGTTGTAAATAATTTGTTTATTCCTATTGTATTTATTCATCACAATGTTATTTGGTTAGTTTGTATATATTCGGTCCGCATTTTAGACCGAAGGAAGTGTGCTTTGTAATTGTTTTACGCTCGAATAAACCATACGCACATACCGTCTAGTAGTAGGGATATGCCGATTGTAGACCAAATCTTAAAAACTCAATTTGGTGTGTGCCACTTTTGAACTAAATCTTAAAAACTCAATTTAAACCAAATCTTGAAAACTCAATTTTGTTAGTGCCACTTTTGAACCAAATCCTAAAAACTCAATTTGATCTAACAAAAAAACTCACAAAAAACTGGTCTTTATCTTGCGAGAGCGCCCTCTATGGGTTAAATAAAAAAACCAAATCTTAACAAAAAAAGGGTTTTGTTTTTTTGGTTTACTCTCAATAAAAATTAAATAAAAAAAATATTATAATACTATATTATAAATCATAATGAAGAAACCAACACCAATAGGATATGGACGTTGGTCTAAATCAACCTTGCAACAATATGTACAGCGAAATAATATCACGGTTCCAGAGCGGAGCCTACGTCGAAACTATATCGACGCCATTAGAGTAGAAGAGAATAAATATAAAAACTTGAATCGCAAGAAACTCGATGAGCTCAAACAAATTGTAGACGACGAAGAGTTACAATTTACGCCAACTGGTCAACTAGGTCGATTTTTACGAAAGGATTTAATTTTAGCGATTAAATCGTATAAAAACCCCGATAGCTTTAGAGAGGCAGATTTTCAAGTACATAGAGCTTTTGGTAACAGTTATAGAAACTGGGAGCTGACGCCTAGGTTGTTTAACAACGACGTAGAGCAATTCTTTAATACACACGTGAAGCAGATTGAAAAAATTGTTACGTCGGAGCTGAGAGATCTATCGGCCATCAAAGTTCAATTAGGATTTAAAGCGAAATACAATAAAACAAATCAAGACGGTTTAGTAGAAACCAGCGCTTTTACCTTTTTTAGTAAAAAGCTAGTTGTTTTAAACGAGAGTCAGCTAAAACAAACGGTAAAAGATCAAATCTTTAAAATAAAAGAAAAACACGCCAAAAATACGAGACAAGGATCGGGTTGGAACCTCGTTAGAATATTAGAGTTTTATATCAACATCGACCGCTATAACCCTATGAGCGGAAACTCTTATATAAAATTACCGCAGTTTTTAGTAAACAAAAAGGCTTTTATTAACGTCAGAAACAAAGACAACGAATGTTTTCGGTGGTGTTTGAGAGCAGCTCTCGGCAAGTATACCGACAAAATAAAACAACGAGTAAAAGACAAACCCGATTTTAAAATCCACGAAGACAGAACATCAATTTACGATAAAAACGATGGATTAAATTTTAAAGACGTAGACTTTCCCGTTAGAATCAATCAAATAGAAAAGATAGAGAGACAAAACAATCTGAGTATAAATGTGTTTGCGTACGAAAATGAGAAAGAAAAGGCAAAAAAAGAAGTACGACCGTTATATTTATCTAAAAACGCCAACGACCCCTCAACCATAAATCTGTTGTTGTTTTCCTCAGGCAAAACGAATCACTATTGTTGGATAAAACATATATCTAGAATATTTTGTAACCAAACAAAACACCTACATAAAACATACGTCTGTTTAAGATGTTTGGCGCACTACAACACACGAGACAAGTTGGACAGGCATACGCAAGATTGCGAGGGAATAGATGTGCCACCATCTAAGGCCGTCTTTCCAACAGGTTTTAACGACGACCCTCCGATATTAAAATTTAAAAATCACAAGTTTGCGCAAGACGCACCTTTTGTCATTTACGCCGACTTTGAATCGGTATTAATAAAATTAATACCTCAAGAGGCAAACACGCAGGAGACTCAAGTTCACAAAGCTTGCGGTTATTCGTTGATCGCTTTAAGGTGCGACGGTAAAGTTAAATTTCAAGAGACCTATAGAGGAACAGATGCCGTAACCAAGTTCTTAGACTCGGCGTTGCGTTTAAGATACAAAGTAAACAAAGTTTTTAAAAACCCCAAACCCATAGACTTTACCACAAGTAACAACATCGACCACCAAAACACGGACACGTGTTGGATTTGTGAGAAGTCAATATACCCCAACTACTATTTAAACTGTCAGTGCCCTATACCGAAAGAACCTAGCACTAACGAAGAAAAGGAAAAATATTGGTACGTAAACAAAAAAGGATTTAAAGAGTCAAAGTGTCTAACGTGTAAAAAACGGATTAACAAATTTAGAAAGGTGAGAGATCACTGTCACATCACGGGTAAATACAGAGGAGCCGCGCACGCTTATTGCAATCTAAAACTGCAGGTGGTGTCCAAGAAAACCCCAATACCCGTCATCTTTCACAATTTACAAAATTACGACGCTCATTTAATCATGCAAGGTTTGTCTAATACTGAAGAAGATATCGGTTTTATTCCCAGCAACTCGGAAAAATACATTTCGTTTTCGATCGGTAATCTGAGATTTATAGACTCGTTTAAATTTATGGCAGCGTCGTTAGAAAAACTAGTCAACTCGTGTCCCAAAGAGGCGTTTACTCTACTCAGAGAACGCTATAAAGATCAAAATCCTAAGAGTGTCGACCTGCTCTTACAAAAAGGTGTTTATCCGTACGAGTATATGGACTCGTTCGATAAGTTTGAAGAGACGAGCTTACCAAGCATCGACAACTTTTATAGCAGCCTCAAAGACTCGAATATCTCGCAACAAGATTATTCCAAAGCTAAAAAAGTGTGGAACGAATTTAACGTCAAAAACTTGGGTGAATATCACGATTTATACGTGACCACTGACGTATTACTTTTAGCAGGTGTGTTTGAAAATTTTAGAAAAATGTGTAAAAAGAACTATAAGTTAGATCCCGCTAACTATTATACCTCTCCTGGGTTATCGTGGGACGCGCTGTTAAAACACTCGGAAGTCGAGCTCGAGTTATTGACCGATGTGGACAAACACTTGTTTTTTGAAAAAGCAAAAAGAGGAGGACTCTCGAGCGTGGGTAGTTCTAGGTACTACAAAGCAAACAATAAATATCTACCCGATTATAATCCAGACGAGCCATCGACTTACATCATGTATCTCGACGCCAACAATTTATACGGTTGGGCCATGAGTCAGTATTTACCTTACGCCGATTTTGAATGGGTAAAACCCAAATACTTTACGACAGAAAGCATTATGTCAATCTCAGAAACGTCTGATGTAGGGTGTCTGTTGGAGGTAGACTTAGATTACCCCAACGCTTTGCACGATTGGCACAATGATTTTCCGCTAGCCCCCGAAAATATCAAAGTTCCCAACGAGTGGTTATCTGAGTATCAACTGGGGTTAACCGAAGTCGGGTTAACCGGTCTAAACGAATCTAAATTAATAGCCACTCTATACAACAGACGTAAATATGTCTTGCACTACAGATCGTTACAACAGTATCTAAATCTTGGTATGCAACTCAAAAAAGTACATCGCGTATTAAAATTTAAGCAAGCGCCCTGGATGAAATCTTACATAGACAAAAACACTCAACTAAGAGCTAAAGCAACGTCTGACTTTGAAAAGGACTTTTTTAAGCTCATGAACAACAGCGTTTTTGGAAAGACGATGGAAAACGTGAGAAAAAGAACGGACGCGTTTTTGCTCAGAGACGACCAAGTTTCTAAATATCAAAAGTTGGTGCGTAAACCGAGCTATAAACACACGACGGTTTTTACCGATTGCAATCTATCGTTTATCGAAATGTATAAGACCAAGACGCTATTAAACAAACCTATTTATGCGGGAGTGAGTATTTTAGACCTCTCAAAAACTCTCATGTACGACTTTTATTATAACCGTCTCAAAGAGACCTATAGAGACCGAGTAGGGTTACTTTATACCGATACAGACAGTCTACTCTTGAGCGTTGAGACGGACGATGTTTACGAAGATATAAAAAAAGACTCTGACTCGTACGACCTGTCAAACTACCCCACCGATCACCCCTTTTACGACCCTAAAAACAAAAAGGTCATCGGTAAATTTAAAGACGAGTTTGGTGGAAAACCAGTCAGCGAATGTGTTTGCTTAAGACCAAAGATGTACTCGATTTTAACCTCTGACTCTAACCTTAAAAAAGCCAAAGGGGTCACAAAGTCGGTCACCGACAAAAAATTAAGTCACGATCGTTATCTCGACTGCCTCAAAAAAAAAGAATCTCAGCTAGATAAGATGACGTACATCAGATCAAAAAATCACGTCTTGCACACCATTGAGCAAAACAAACTGTCGTTGAGTCCGTTAGACACAAAGCGGTATATACTCCCGAACGGTTCTACTACTCTAGCTTTTGGTCACTATAAACTTGGAGGTAACTCAGTGTCCGGAGGCACAACCTGAAGCTCTTGACTAACAAAACTTCGACGGGGACCTTTCTTGAGATAGTAAAGAGTGGGTTGGTTGTCTACTTTGATCGAGCGATCCAACCCAAAAACCTCGAGACTCCAAATAGGATCGGTCGCTCGCCTGCGTTCTCCTCCCTCTAACTCCCCGGGTGCGTAAAGATATCTAAACAAATCACCTTTTCTCACCAACTCTTTTTCTACCTCCGAGGGAGAAGAACTGATTTGACGAACTTGCGTTTCTTGCATCGCTAGCTTGGGAGTGAGTGGCTCGTAGTCTTCCGTCGCTATCAATCTGGTGGTTTCGTCATTTAACGCTTTAATAACGTCGGGCAATCGTTTAACCCAGAGTCTACTCCTCTCTGTCGGATTAACAATCTCTGCAGCGTATTGATGGCCGAACAATCTCTCCGCCAAAGTCCTGTTAAATCTTTCGACCACTGCCTGCGCTCTGTGGTTACCCGGTTCTCCCACTTGTATCGTGACTTTTTTCTCCTCCAGTTGCTTTTTAAAAGCACCGTGAAATTCTTTACCCGCGTCTACTTTTAACAGCTTGGGCCAAGTCAAAGGTGACCTAGCGTAAACTCGAGCTAAAGCGTCTGCCACTTGGGTACTCGTCTTGTTGGTCAAAGGTTCGGCCTCTTTAAAACGCGTGGCTACGTCTACGACTGTCATAGCGTACTTGTATTCTTTTTTACCGACTTTATCGTAAGGTAAAAATAACAAGTCTATCTGATGCATTTCGTTTGGCACAGCCATGGACTTGTTTAAACTCGTAGGCCTGCTTATATGCGTAGGAGGTGGTAAATAAATTTGCCACAACGCTTGTTTTCTTAACCAATTTCTGGTTTCTTCTTTGGACGCGCCCGTTTTTTTAGCTAATTTTACAACCGCACCTTCACCCTTCCAATAACCGGCGGGGCTGTAATACACTTTTTTAAACTTTGTTTCCATTTAACTTAACTAAACAAACTTATAAACTAAAAAACCTACCAACGCAGTTCCTCCCAAAACAAACACCAACTCGCCGGTCTTTTGATCTTCGCTAGGTGCGTAAAAATCAGACAGAGTGGGCTCATGCTGCAGGCCCACGGGTACTTGTGCGTTTGAGCGAGTAACCGAGTTGTATTCCCTGAGAGCCTCGTCTATACTTTCAAAAGTCCTTTGAGCCTTTGCTTGTTTTTTGAGTCGATCGTTTAACCAATCGAGATACTTTGTCCTCGCTCTTTCCCAATTGTTTTTTGCCGTTGCCAGTTTTTCTAAAGCCAAGTCGTGTCTCTTGCGCTCTTCGTCTTGTTTTTGTTGTTTCATGCTCGAAAATAAAAAGTTGGATCCCGTGAAAGCTAAAGCGTTAACTATTGCGCCTCCGATCATCATAGCGATGCTAGCCATTTTTAAAAAGAAACAAAAAAAATACCTATAAAAATGGACTTAGATTTCAAGAGTCTAGAAGTAGTAGTTAACTCGGTTGACCGCAGTTTTTTTATAGCTACTTTTCCAGATCTACTCGCCGACTATAAGTTACCCCTCGTTAAAACGGACGAGGTAATAAACAGATGGAAAACACAACCGATGACGTTTTATCAAAATCAACTTAATTTTGCCATTTGGTGTAGTACCACCGGAGCCGGTTTAGGCTGGGATCTTATTAATTCTATCGATCCTCTGACGAGCGCCGTATACAGATTTCACGTTTATTTTACCGTTAGAAAAATATTAGAGTTTCTCAAATGTCCCAGCCCGAACGATAACGTATTTAATGCCGTAGACAACAACGTAGATCGCGGGGCTTATATCGACGCGTGTAGATTTTATTCTACGGATCCTCAAAATACTTGGATACAGACGGTAGATCTCTACTCGGGTGGATTGGGGCAGGCTTATGCTTGGGGTAAACCTTTGGGGGATTATGATACCACGGACTTGGGGATTAGTTACGGTAAATACGCAGGAGGAACTAAAATGGGGTTTGGCCCCTCACAACCTCCAGGAGGATCTGGACGTTACAGCTCTCAAACGGTGACAAATTTGACGCAAGACGACGCCGTTGGCTCTGCGTGGAAACGTTTTATAAACCCCGCCACTCACTTTACCGACGTCGGAATACAAAAAATAAACGAATCTATCAGGGCGTATGTTTACGCTCTGCTGGGTTCTCAAGCGCAAACAAAAACTAGTATTTTAACTCCGGGCACGGGTTTGGACGCCCAAACCCAGTTTGTTAATATCGTAGAAGGTTTGATTGCAACTCCGACCGATCTGGAAGAATCTATAACCCAATTTCAAGATTCGCTGCAATACGCCAGGAGTTCGTTAAACTTTGTGTTGGCAAAAGGATTATATCTCGTGCCTTCGAACATGCAATTGAGGGTCGGAACCCACGAAGGATATAACAACAATATACAGATTGCGACCGCTGAGTTGGCGTTGGGATTAAACTCAAAGATAAACTCAAACGTACCCGCGCCTCTGCTAGACCCACCCGCGCCCACGCCCACGCCACCACCCACACCCACACCTCAAACTGTTGACCCACCCGCACCCACGCCAACACCAACACCACCACCCGCACCCGCACCCTCACCAACACCAACGCCACCACCCTTCCCTACACCCACACAAGAAAACGTTCAGAGAGATCCTCACGAGTACGAAAAAACTTCGCTGATTGTCGGTACTTTAGCCATAGCGGGTATAGGATACCTGCTTTTAGACTTGTGGTAAAAAAAAAAGCCTTCTGTT
>JBAIAA010001074.1:0-5000 GCA_037893245.1 Crossaster papposus
TAACCCTAACCCTAACCCTAACCCTAACCCTAACCCTAACCCTAACCCTAACCCTAACCCTAACCCTAACCCTAACCCTAACCCTAACCCTAACCCTAACCCTAACCCTAACCCTAACCCTAACCCTAACCCTAACCCTAACCCTAACCCTAACCCTAACCCTAACCCTAACCCTAACCCTAACCCTAACCCTAACCCTAACCCTAACCCTAACCCTAACCCTAACCCTAACCCTAACCCTAACCCTAACCCTAACCCTAACCCTAACCCTAACCCTAACCCTAACCCTAACCCTAACCCTAACCCTAACCCTAACCCTAACCCTAACCCTAACCCTAACCCTAACCCTAACCCTAACCCTAACCCTAACCCTAACCCTAACCCTAACCCTAACCCTAACCCTAACCCTAACCCTAACCCTAACCCTAACCCTAACCCTAACCCTAACCCTAACCCTAACCCTAACCCTAACCCTAACCCTAACCCTAACCCTAACCCTAACCCTAACCCTAACCCTAACCCTAACCCTAACCCTAACCCTAACCCTAACCCTAACCCTAACCCTAACCCTAACCCTAACCCTAACCCTAACCCTAACCCTAACCCTAACCCTAACCCTAACCCTAACCCTAACCCTAACCCTAACCCTAACCCTAACCCTAACCCTAACCCTAACCCTAACCCTAACCCTAACCCTAACCCTAACCCTAACCCTAACCCTAACCCTAACCCTAACCCTAACCCTAACCCTAACCCTAACCCTAACCCTAACCCTAACCCTAACCCTAACCCTAACCCTAACCCTAACCCTAACCCTAACCCTAACCCTAACCCTAACCCTAACCCTAACCCTAACCCTAACCCTAACCCTAACCCTAACCCTAACCCTAACCCTAACCCTAACCCTAACCCTAACCCTAACCCTAACCCTAACCCTAACCCTAACCCTAACCCTAACCCTAACCCTAACCCTAACCCTAACCCTAACCCTAACCCTAACCCTAACCCTAACCCTAACCCTAACCCTAACCCTAACCCTAACCCTAACCCTAACCCTAACCCTAACCCTAACCCTAACCCTAACCCTAACCCTAACCCTAACCCTAACCCTAACCCTAACCCTAACCCTAACCCTAACCCTAACCCTAACCCTAACCCTAACCCTAACCCTAACCCTAACCCTAACCCTAACCCTAACCCTAACCCTAACCCTAACCCTAACCCTAACCCTAACCCTAACCCTAACCCTAACCCTAACCCTAACCCTAACCCTAACCCTAACCCTAACCCTAACCCTAACCCTAACCCTAACCCTAACCCTAACCCTAACCCTAACCCTAACCCTAACCCTAACCCTAACCCTAACCCTAACCCTAACCCTAACCCTAACCCTAACCCTAACCCTAACCCTAACCCTAACCCTAACCCTAACCCTAACCCTAACCCTAACCCTAACCCTAACCCTAACCCTAACCCTAACCCTAACCCTAACCCTAACCCTAACCCTAACCCTAACCCTAACCCTAACCCTAACCCTAACCCTAACCCTAACCCTAACCCTAACCCTAACCCTAACCCTAACCCTAACCCTAACCCTAACCCTAACCCTAACCCTAACCCTAACCCTAACCCTAACCCTAACCCTAACCCTAACCCTAACCCTAACCCTAACCCTAACCCTAACCCTAACCCTAACCCTAACCCTAACCCTAACCCTAACCCTAACCCTAACCCTAACCCTAACCCTAACCCTAACCCTAACCCTAACCCTAACCCTAACCCTAACCCTAACCCTAACCCTAACCCTAACCCTAACCCTAACCCTAACCCTAACCCTAACCCTAACCCTAACCCTAACCCTAACCCTAACCCTAACCCTAACCCTAACCCTAACCCTAACCCTAACCCTAACCCTAACCCTAACCCTAACCCTAACCCTAACCCTAACCCTAACCCTAACCCTAACCCTAACCCTAACCCTAACCCTAACCCTAACCCTAACCCTAACCCTAACCCTAACCCTAACCCTAACCCTAACCCTAACCCTAACCCTAACCCTAACCCTAACCCTAACCCTAACCCTAACCCTAACCCTAACCCTAACCCTAACCCTAACCCTAACCCTAACCCTAACCCTAACCCTAACCCTAACCCTAACCCTAACCCTAACCCTAACCCTAACCCTAACCCTAACCCTAACCCTAACCCTAACCCTAACCCTAACCCTAACCCTAACCCTAACCCTAACCCTAACCCTAACCCTAACCCTAACCCTAACCCTAACCCTAACCCTAACCCTAACCCTAACCCTAACCCTAACCCTAACCCTAACCCTAACCCTAACCCTAACCCTAACCCTAACCCTAACCCTAACCCTAACCCTAACCCTAACCCTAACCCTAACCCTAACCCTAACCCTAACCCTAACCCTAACCCTAACCCTAACCCTAACCCTAACCCTAACCCTAACCCTAACCCTAACCCTAACCCTAACCCTAACCCTAACCCTAACCCTAACCCTAACCCTAACCCTAACCCTAACCCTAACCCTAACCCTAACCCTAACCCTAACCCTAACCCTAACCCTAACCCTAACCCTAACCCTAACCCTAACCCTAACCCTAACCCTAACCCTAACCCTAACCCTAACCCTAACCCTAACCCTAACCCTAACCCTAACCCTAACCCTAACCCTAACCCTAACCCTAACCCTAACCCTAACCCTAACCCTAACCCTAACCCTAACCCTAACCCTAACCCTAACCCTAACCCTAACCCTAACCCTAACCCTAACCCTAACCCTAACCCTAACCCTAACCCTAACCCTAACCCTAACCCTAACCCTAACCCTAACCCTAACCCTAACCCTAACCCTAACCCTAACCCTAACCCTAACCCTAACCCTAACCCTAACCCTAACCCTAACCCTAACCCTAACCCTAACCCTAACCCTAACCCTAACCCTAACCCTAACCCTAACCCTAACCCTAACCCTAACCCTAACCCTAACCCTAACCCTAACCCTAACCCTAACCCTAACCCTAACCCTAACCCTAACCCTAACCCTAACCCTAACCCTAACCCTAACCCTAACCCTAACCCTAACCCTAACCCTAACCCTAACCCTAACCCTAACCCTAACCCTAACCCTAACCCTAACCCTAACCCTAACCCTAACCCTAACCCTAACCCTAACCCTAACCCTAACCCTAACCCTAACCCTAACCCTAACCCTAACCCTAACCCTAACCCTAACCCTAACCCTAACCCTAACCCTAACCCTAACCCTAACCCTAACCCTAACCCTAACCCTAACCCTAACCCTAACCCTAACCCTAACCCTAACCCTAACCCTAACCCTAACCCTAACCCTAACCCTAACCCTAACCCTAACCCTAACCCTAACCCTAACCCTAACCCTAACCCTAACCCTAACCCTAACCCTAACCCTAACCCTAACCCTAACCCTAACCCTAACCCTAACCCTAACCCTAACCCTAACCCTAACCCTAACCCTAACCCTAACCCTAACCCTAACCCTAACCCTAACCCTAACCCTAACCCTAACCCTAACCCTAACCCTAACCCTAACCCTAACCCTAACCCTAACCCTAACCCTAACCCTAACCCTAACCCTAACCCTAACCCTAACCCTAACCCTAACCCTAACCCTAACCCTAACCCTAACCCTAACCCTAACCCTAACCCTAACCCTAACCCTAACCCTAACCCTAACCCTAACCCTAACCCTAACCCTAACCCTAACCCTAACCCTAACCCTAACCCTAACCCTAACCCTAACCCTAACCCTAACCCTAACCCTAACCCTAACCCTAACCCTAACCCTAACCCTAACCCTAACCCTAACCCTAACCCTAACCCTAACCCTAACCCTAACCCTAACCCTAACCCTAACCCTAACCCTAACCCTAACCCTAACCCTAACCCTAACCCTAACCCTAACCCTAACCCTAACCCTAACCCTAACCCTAACCCTAACCCTAACCCTAACCCTAACCCTAACCCTAACCCTAACCCTAACCCTAACCCTAACCCTAACCCTAACCCTAACCCTAACCCTAACCCTAACCCTAACCCTAACCCTAACCCTAACCCTAACCCTAACCCTAACCCTAACCCTAACCCTAACCCTAACCCTAACCCTAACCCTAACCCTAACCCTAACCCTAACCCTAACCCTAACCCTAACCCTAACCCTAACCCTAACCCTAACCCTAACCCTAACCCTAACCCTAACCCTAACCCTAACCCTAACCCTAACCCTAACCCTAACCCTAACCCTAACCCTAACCCTAACCCTAACCCTAACCCTAACCCTAACCCTAACCCTAACCCTAACCCTAACCCTAACCCTAACCCTAACCCTAACCCTAACCCTAACCCTAACCCTAACCCTAACCCTAACCCTAACCCTAACCCTAACCCTAACCCTAACCCTAACCCTAACCCTAACCCTAACCCTAACCCTAACCCTAACCCTAACCCTAACCCTAACCCTAACCCTAACCCTAACCCTAACCCTAACCCTAACCCTAACCCTAACCCTAACCCTAACCCTAACCCTAACCCTAACCCTAACCCTAACCCTAACCCTAACCCTAACCCTAACCCTAACCCTAACCCTAACCCTAACCCTAACCCTAACCCTAACCCTAACCCTAACCCTAACCCTAACCCTAACCCTAACCCTAACCCTAACCCTAACCCTAACCCTAACCCTAACCCTAACCCTAACCCTAACCCTAACCCTAACCCTAACCCTAACCCTAACCCTAACCCTAACCCTAACCCTAACCCTAACCCTAACCCTAACCCTAACCCTAACCCTAACCCTAACCCTAACCCTAACCCTAACCCTAACCCTAACCCTAACCCTAACCCTAACCCTAACCCTAACCCTAACCCTAACCCTAACCCTAACCCTAACCCTAACCCTAACCCTAACCCTAACCCTAACCCTAACCCTAACCCTAACCCTA